>APFE031214325.1:18483-32671 GCA_000404065.3 Pinus taeda | reverse complement strand
TAAGGTGCTCTTGGTCAGATTTGGAGAATGGGGTTAGATCATCAAGGTAAACAATAAGGAAATCATGTATCTCCTTGGAAAATGCAATATCCATTGCCCTTTGAAAGGTAGCACCAGCGTTTTTCAGCTTGAAAGGCATTTTAACGTACTTAAATGTTCCCCACGGTGTGGTAAAGGCTGTCTTGTCTTGGTCGTCCGGGTGAACAAGTATCTGATTAAATCCTGAAAATCCATCTAGTAAAGAAATTCTAGAGGAATCCACTACTCTTTGTAAGATATGGTCCATTTTGGGCAAAGGGTAGTGGTCTTTTAGAGAGACCTGGATTAAATTTCTCAAGTCTACACATAGTCTTATCTGTCCTATTTTTTTCCTAGTGGGAACTAAATTAGATACCCATTCAGAAAATCTGATGGGTGCAATGATACCTGCTTCAAACATTCTCTTTATTTCTTTTTCAATAAGGGGAAGAAGCATGGGGTTGATTCTTCTAAGTTTCTATTTGAACGGTTTTTGATTTGGTTTTAAGGGAATGGTATGTTGGATCACTAAGGTGTCATAGGACTTCAAGTCCTCATAACTCCAGGCAAATACACTTTGGAACTCTTTGAACAAATCCACGTATTTCAGTTTTTGATCAGGGGGTAGATTTTTGGACAACTTAATCATTCTAGGCTGCTCTGCTATTCCTATGTTGTGTTCTTCTATAGCAGCATTCAGAGGCTCCATTTTTGGCTTTTCGGTACATCATTGTCATCAAACATGTATTCTAATGGAGTAAGGCCGACAGGTAGAAAATTACTTTTTAGATCAATAAACTCATCCTCTGCTTTGGCTGTTTCCTCTGAACATATTTGTTTCAACTGCTCTATGTTTGCGTTGTTAAACACAGTTGGGATAAGAATTTGTCTAGCTGTTGCAGCTGTTAGGGCCTGCTAATTTTCTTTTGTTAGATGTTGTGAGTCGTTCATGGCATCCATGTCAATGTTTGTGTTGGAAAATTCACCCTCAAGAGTTAGGAAATTGTTAATCTGGGCATCATTTTGGAATACCTGCTATTCCTTAACATTGTTAGGGACCGAAGGTCTGTGTTTTATTTTAGCGGTGAAATGGTGATTTGGTTCAAAGGGAAGCTTGCATGTGCTAGCACATGTTGCTAGACTGTAGGAATGTATATTATGATCTCTTGAAATTTTGGCAAGTTTGAATTCATTGAAAGAATTGAGTATTTCGGTGGCAGCAACCCTGTAAGCTCTCATTCTACTATCATTAGTAAAGAAGTTACCTTTCATTTGTTGTATAATCAAGTCAGAGTCACCTAGGATGGACAATTTTGTAGCTCTTAGGATTTTGAGTAGTTTAAGGCCTAAGAGAAGAGCTTCATACTCTGCCATGTTGTTTGTACATCTGAAATTGAGTCTATAGGCATGGCCTTCTGCGTGATTATCATGTGTATTGTAAATCCATACTCTTGCCCCTGCTCCTAACTTGTTGATAGAACCATCAAAATCTAAATACCATGTGATTTCTTGTTTGAGGTTTGTATTGAGAGTTTCAGTTTTTTGAGGATAGGGCAGACTTACAATTTCTGTTTCGGGATGTTCTTCTTGCTATTTGTTGGTTTTCTTGACTGTTGAGACAATTTCATGGGCATTGGCAACCGATTCCTCATTGATGTATATTTCTTGTTCCAAAGATAAAGGCTTATCATCAGTTGGAGGGCTGGTATTATCATTAAAAAAAATAAAAGAATCCATATCGGAATGGATTGAGTAAATTGGAAAATTTTGGGGGTTTTCCTCAGTTCTTACCACATACTTCATTAATGTTTCTCTATACAATCTCTTTGGTTGCCCAAAGACAGATATAATGGCATAAGAGAGGTCGAGTTGAAGGGATCCTTGCAATTTTTCTCCCCATGATCTAGATAGGAGCATGCCATAATTTGTGGGAATGTCAGCAACTACTACGTCCATTAGGATTGTTTTGTTGGGGAATTGGACTAGAGACACACAAAGGTCTTTAATCAAGCCTAAACATTTGACTTGACTTGAGTCAAAGGAATACAGATCTTTGTATGGTCTTGTGACATCAAGGTTCAACCTTTCCATTACAGCTTTGGGTATAAGGTTATGTGAGGCACCTGAGTCAAACATGGCATTATGCAATATTTTGTCACGTATGTGCAGACTGACATAAAAAAGTGGAACAGGTCCATATGTTTATTTTCCGTTAACTTCTGGACCAAACAGTAGCTCAGGGGTATTGTCTAAAACGTTTACATCATCCCTTACCTCTGGTAGTTGAAGTGACCTTTGAATTTGTTGCTTATATACATCATGTTTGGCAAGTTCTGAGAGGGGAATGGATATCTTGAGTTTTCCAATCTCTGCTTCTAAACTGAAGGGTTTTTCCAATGGGTTCTTGGCGTTGATAGCGGCAGATTTCTCTTTTTCGGGCATACTCTCTATGTTTTCTTTTGGAATGTCAATGTTATGACGTATGACGGTTTGTGGTATTTCTGTTTTGGGAGGATTATTTGGAGTGCTGTTAAGATCTTCTTTTGGGGAGGAGGGAGGTAGAGGCCGATCAATAGGAGGCTGTGTGTTTGTTATATCCTCCATAGTTACCTGATGCGGGCTTGGGACAAAGCTGTTAGCTGGTTGATTTATGGTGAGATTGTCTTTAATTTTGTTGAGTTGTTTGCTATCTTTTATTTTGCTAGAAGCGGAGACATCAATGGTCCTTGTTCTCAATTTGTATTGTTTGTGTACCTCGTACACAGAAGTATCATAGCCTTGTTTGAAATCGAAAGACTCTCCCGACTTGGTGTGAAATTGTTTTACATCAGGGTATGGTCGGTCCTCTTCAGTAAGAAATATTTGCTGTTCATTTTCCGAATCTATCAGGTTCATATGAGTCCCATCTATGGGCTCAGTGGATGTAGATGCCTCCGCATAGTTTTCTTAGAAAGGAGGCCTAATATCATGGTCGGGATTGGCCCTTCCAGCGTTTGTGTTTTGAGTTTTTCTGAAGTTCGGGTTCCTTATGGCATTGGGCTGTTGACCTTCCCATAAAGTTTTCCTCTCAAAATTGTCTACTCTATCTCCCAGCCTGTGGATGCCACTGATGATAGCATCTAGCTTCTGATCGAAGGCTGAGGGTTCTTCCTTGAAGGTGGTTCTTCTCTCAGTTCTGGCTCTGTTACTCTTAGAAATTAGATTTGCCTCCACACTAACAGCAACATCTTGCATTTATGCAAGGCTTTGAGGGGCTCTTTCCCTTAACTGATATGCCATTTCAACATCGAAGCCATCAGGAAATTTGTACAAAGCGAGATCAGGTGGAGGTCTTAAATTTTGTGGTATTGCATTATAAACATTATTAAACCTTGCACAGTAATCCAAAACTGTTTCCTGAGGTCCTCTTTTGATAGTATCATACTCAGATAGTATGTGTAGGGGGTCTTTCTTTTTCTCCCATCTGTTAATAAGTGTCTGGTATAAGGCTTCAGGGTTTAATATGGAATTGGGTGTAAGTGCCCTAAACCAGGTTCTGACATCACCGATCAAACTTTGGACAAAAATTTTCATTCTCACACTGTCATCATCAATTTCATAACTCTCGAAGTAATCCTGCATTTTCTTTGTATGCTGTAGGGCGGTGCAGGAGTTTGTGCCATCAAAATAGGTGATTTTTGTCTAGTAGTCCTGAGGCATAGCCCCGGGATTAGCAGGCAGTTGTAAGGGCGCATATCTATTAGCCATGGTGATGGGGATAAGTGGAAAAACTGGGGTAACTGGGATAACATGAGCAACTGGGGTAGAAGGAGTAGTGGTGGTAGTAGGGGTATAGGATGGAGGTGTAGAAGAGCTGCTTGGAGAAGGGGGTGATCAACTAGGGGAACTTGGGGTTGACCGAAATAAAACTTTGACAGGGGTTGGAACACTGCTTGGCTGAATTGTTTCAGGACTCGCAACAGTTGGGTCTTCTTTTTGCTTTTATTTTCTAATGATCTTAGGGATTAAATTCAGATTTTCAAAAAGCGCGGGGCGATTGGGATCAGGATTTGATCGTGTATTACGTGTTTTCCTTTTAGGAGCCAGCTTCTAATCTATTTTTTGGGAAATTTTTCTAAAAACACAGGTCGACCGAGACTTTCAAAGGTCGGTTTCTTCCTCTGTGGAGTTGCAGACTGGTTCAGTGAGATTATCTGAGGAAGTCCCCACTTGAGTCGCCATTATGTTATCACTCAGGTTGTCCCTAAGCTCCTGTAGGGATACGGCCGAGGTAACCACAAACCAATCTTTGGATTGCAGGTTCTAGCCCACCTGCAATCAGAGAGGGCTCTCTCTTTATGATTTAACTTTGTTGATGATGTTTTTAGGCTAGCTGTTTGGTTCAGGGGTTTTTGTTTGTGTTTGGATGGAAGGAAAATGCTTTCAAGCAGAGAGGCAATTCTTGAAGTGATAAGTTTCAAACCATTGGGCATGGAGTCATGGGTCAGGATTACCAGTGCGTTTTCTTGGTCACAAGAGGAATATGGAGCGGGATAGATGCACATAACACAACTTTCAAACTAAAAGGATGAATGACATGTAAGGAATGAGAGGCACTTAAGAATCTCTCACTCAGCTTAACAGAGGGAAGGATGATCTCTATCTAGGGGCAATGAAGAATCCCTGGATAACTGTCATGCGTGATAAGGTTAGGGCAAACATGAGCCATGTGGAATTCATATTTATGCCTAAACGAGAGGAAAACATAAAGAAACAACAGAAATTGAGCATAGAGTGTATTTAAACAAATTCTAAGCTAATCTTCTTTTCTGCTGTTTAGATGGTAGCTTATGAATGGAAAACAAAGGTGAGAAGCACTTATTGAGCTATGCAACAGCACGAGAATTCCATAATCACTCTTCAACCGTTAAACACAGTGAACAATCCATTCTCCAAAGCTCATAAGCAGTCTTTGATTATAGAAACTATCAAATATTACAGTGCAAGTCTCTCCTGGAGCAAAATCAGCTAAAGATAGATTGTCGACCAACCAACCCTTAATACAGTGTTGAGGGTTGTTTTTATAGTGCAAATATCTCAAAATATTTATTACAATCGACCTAAAACAGGTCTGCAAAAAGAGCTTTCTAAACCTAAAATTATGCCAAAATTAAATGCAGGTAAATATCTATTGAACTGTGTCAGAGGTAGCTGGATCAAAAAGAGTGCAATGTGGCCCTTGGTGGCTCGATGTAGTACTGTTGGAATAACTATGCTTTGGGATTTGCAGTTCTGTTCTGGTGTGAGTTAAATGTGCAATAACCGTGATTTGAGAGCCTTGAGTGGCTTTGCCCTTTTCTTTGACTTTGCTGGAAGGTGTTTAACTTTCACCTGCTTTGGGCCGCTGCCAAGATCTTCGCTGATACTCTTCGCTGCTACATTGATGGTCTCTGATGTGCTTTCTGTCTGCATATTCAATATGATACACTTTAATCTCTGTTCCTAGTCTTTCTCCGTCTTCAAATTCATTTCATCTGACAAAATCGGGCAATTTCGGGCTTTTTCGGTGCAAAAAGGGCCAAGCAATCAAAAGATTCCCTAAAGATTCCCCAATATCGCTCATTTCTCGTAGCTAATCGCGCATTGAAAACTGCCTCCGTTTCTTCTTTCGGAACTCCGAAGCTCGACTTTCACGCTTGCGCGTTTTTTCCTTTCTTTTGGCTGCCGGCGTCAGCTGTACGGCGAATGACATCAGCCAGGTGATGTGGCAGGGTGACTCATATGAACTGCGATGCGATAAACTTCTTCCGATGCGATCGCAATATCGCATCGGTGGAGAACGAGAGGGTATTTATTTTGGAAATGCGATGCTTCCGACTGTCGATCGCTGATATCGCAATATCGCATCTGGCAAAAAGGAAAGAGGCACACCTGTGTGGTATAAAATTTTTGCGATATGCCGATGCGAGATGGCTCACCAAGATCGGAAGAATGTTAAGGCAATCGGCAAGGATTTATTGCGATTGAAAGGAGTGAGTATGTGTGTTTGAAGAGTATTTGAGGCCTCGAAAGGGGTCGGGTAACCTAAAAAGGCATTTTATGCTTTGGAAGGAGTCCATTGCATTAGAAGATGGTTTGAAGGGGCAGCATGAGGGTTCTTGCCAAGTTTCAGATAAACTGAGCAATTCCCGGGGGTACTTATGGTTATTTTCAACCAGGGGGAGGGGATATTTACATAAGAGGATAATTTTCATAGTTTTAGTAGGGGGGATGGGGAAAATATAGGGAGTTAAATAATAATGTCGGTGGTTAATATGGAGATGACAAGAAAGCACTAAGTTTCAGAGATCTTAGGCTTCAAAGGGGAGATAGAGCTTTGTAGAGAAAGTATGGATCCTCTTTGAGTGAAGCAGATCTTCACCTAGGCTAATGACATGGAAAATGATGAAACTAAGAGATATCAAGCAGATCTTGACCTCTTTTGGGGAAATTAGTTAATGATTTCGGGAAGATGGAGAAAGGGAAGTTAGTTATGCCTGGTTTGAGCCCCTTCATATGAAAAATGCTTGATGACTGTGACCTGAGTAGAGATGATACTTTGAAACATGGTAATGAACAAACATAAGGATTCTGCAACCCCAAAACTACCTACCCAGCCTACTTACCTAACATTTTTTCTTCTTTTAGTTTGGGTGCACTTAGACTTGCAAACCCAGCATTTCAAATTTTTGTTTTATGCCTTCCTATCTACAAACTACCCTTATTTCTTCCAAGGACCCAGATTAAGCAGTTGGGCTCCTTTGATTCTCTACCTATCTAAGAATCTGCCAAGAGTAAGCGGTTTGGACAGATTTTCATTCTACTATATTCTAAAACAGGGAAATTAAAAAACCTCAGGGAGACCAAGATAGGCTGTTTGGACCCCCTTTAGCTTTAAAAATTCTACAAACGGGAAAGGGACTCTCAAAAAAATTGGAAAGCCAATTAGGTGAACTCTGGGTATGCATTCTTTCCTTGGTGTCTGCTTAGCAAATATGGAGCATTGCAGCATGCAAAGTATGACATATTTGGCCTGAAAAAATGTCAATCATGAAATATGAGTAACCTACTGCAGCAGGAGGCTAACAGTGGCTCCACTTGGGGATGGCGTTTCCTTGTGAGAAGCCAAGAACAGAAGGTCAGATTGCCTCGGTTCCTCTATTATTGCTCTGCTTTGAACCTCTTAGTGCTGACTGTTGGATTGATTTGAACTTTTGGACTGCTAGCAGCACTTTCCCTTAACTGTTTTGCTGTTAAATTATGAAGCACCGCCTGCTTTCTTCTGCGTGCCTTGGCATTATGGACTCTTACAACACAAAATCAAGGTGCTGATATTTACAAACGTTCTATGTACAACAAATAACACCGCCTGTTCTTTTCAGTAAAAAAGGATGATTGTAGTGCTTTAGCATTCGGCCATTGACAGGGCCTTCTTCAGTTGTCCTGCCATCTAGAGATCTGAGGAAATATGTATTATTGCCTTGCAGAGCGCTGATAGTGTATGGACCTTTCCACAGAAAATTGAATTTTGCATGTTTGCCCTTGTCCTCTCTTCGTGAGTCCCATCTTAGAACTTTGCTACCCATCCAGAAATCTTCTGCTTTAGCCTTCTTATCAAACATCTTTTTGAGTTTTTCTTGCAGTATTTGAGCTCTGTCATAGACTTGCTCTCTGGTTTGCTGAAGATGAATGGTTTGATTAACTCTTCTCTACACGTCATTTGGTTCAGCTTGAATTTCCTGCAACAGTTTAATAGTAGGAATGCCTAAATATGAAGGAAATTTGGCTTCCATGCCATATACAAGTTCATAAGGGCTCATCCCATTGGATTTCTTGGTGGAAAGTCTGTCTGCCCACAGAGCATTTGTGAGCTTCCTATGCCAGTTCTTTTTGTTTTCCTCCATCAATTTCTTTATGATATTGATGCTTTTGTTGGATGATTCGGCCAAGCCATTACCTTGAGGATAGTAACCTGTGGAGTGGCCCAAGGTAATGTGGTATTTATGGCAGAAATTGATCATCCTTTTGGATTTGAAGGCAGCAGCATTTTCGGTGATGATTTTCTCAGGGAAACGAAATCTGGAAAGGATATTGCTCTCAAGGAATTGGATAATGGTGGAGTCATTGGCTTGTCTACATGGAATGGCTTCAATCCGTTTAATGAAATAATCGGTGGCTATTAAAATCAACTTGTGCTGGCCTGAGGAAGAGGGATGAATTTCTCCAATGAAGTCGAGACCCCATTGTTGAAAAGCTTTCTCGGCTGAAATGGGCTTGAGGGGCAAAGGCAGTAATTTTCTTTTTCCTTCAAAGATTTGGCATTTGTGACATGAAACAACAAACTTCTTGACATCTGCAAAAAGAGAGGGCCAATAATAACCAGCCCTCAAAATCTTGTCAACAGTGGACTTCCAATATAAGTGTCCTCCACAGTCCCCTGCATGGAATTCTTTCATGATGCTGTTAGTTTCATTCATAGTCAAACAATTAAGCAAAACACCTTCTTGATTTTTCCAAAACATAGCACCATCTATGACAAAAAACTTTGAGGATTTCATCCTTAAAAATCTTTTCTTGGTTCTGGACAATCCTGGGGGAGCACACAGGTTTAACAATACAAAGCAAATATCAGCATACCATGGGGATTGCAAAAAGGTTTCACTGATCTGTGGAGTCGCCAGCTCCGGTTCATTGTCCAGTTGATTAATGTCTAAGGCTTGGAAGTTTGTTTCGGACATTACTTTGGCTAACCCTTGTCCTTTTATCAGTTTGGTAGGTTTTATCTCAATGTCGTATTCAAGGATGTTGACAATCCACTTGCCTCTTTTTCCTTCTAGTCCCTCTTGAGTTAATATATCCTTTACAACAGAGTTTGGGACATAGGCAATCACGTGGAAGTATAAGATGTAAATTCTGAAATCTTTGATGGCTTTGACCAGGGCATAAGCCTGTTTTTCCATAATATGATATTTCAAGGGTGCATCTCTGAAAGCTTGGCTGAAGAAAGCAGTTGGCTTTTCATTACCTTGATCATCTTTTTGTAGAGGGACATCGGCTATGGTGTGCTCGGATGCAAAAGAAAAAATGATAAAATCTTTGTCGAATTGAGGACTGGTGAGGACATGCGTTTGAGTCAAGGCAGTTTTGATACTCTCAAAAGCCTGCTTGGTTTCAAGAGACCATTTTACCTTGGCATCCTTTTTTAACATATTGCTCAACAGCCTTATTAGCTCAGCTAGGTTTGGGATAAATCTCCTTAGGAAATTGATCTTTCCAAGAAATGCTTACAGTTCTTTTATGTTTCTTGGATAGGGGATTTGGAGGATAGCTTGAATTCTTTCAGGATCAATTCTAATCCCATTTTTGATATATATGGCTAGAAGCTTCCTTCCTCAAGGGCAAAAAGGACTTGGGATCAAGGAAATTCCATATTTCTGCATGTCATAAAATTGCCTAAGTGCTTAAGGTGCTCTTGGTCAAATTTGGAAAAAGGCGTTAGGTCATCAAGGTAAACAACAAGGAAATCATGTATCTCCTTGGAAAATGCAATATCCATTGCCCTTTGAAAGGTAGCACCAGCGTTCTTTAGTCCGAAAGGCATTTTAACGTACTTAAATGTTCCCCACAGTGTGGTAAAGGCTGTCTTGTCTTGGTCGTTCGGGTGAACAAGTATCTGATTAAATCTTGAAAATCGATCTAGTAAAGAAATTCTAGAGGAACCCACTACTCTTTGTAAGATATGGTCCATTTTGGGCAAAGGGTAGTGGTCTTTTAGAGAGACCTGGTTTAAATTTCTCAAGTCTACGCACAGTCTTATCTCTCCTGTTTTTTTTCTAGTGGGAACTAAATTAGATACCCATTCAGAGAATCTAATGGGTGCAATGGTACCTGCTTCAAACATTCTCTTTATTTCTTTTTCAATGAGGGAAAGAAGCATGGGGTTGATTCTTCTAAGTTTCTGTTTGAATGGTTTTTGATTTGGTTTTAAGGGAATGGTCTGTTGGATCACTGAGGTGTCATAGGACTTCAAGTCCTCATAACTCCAAGAAAATACATCTTGGAATTCTCTGAACAAATCCACATTTTTCGGTTTTTGATCAGGGGGTAGATTTTTGGAAAACTTAATCATTCTAGGCTGCTCTGCTGTCCCTATGTTGTGTTCTTCTATAGCAGCATTCAGAGGCTCCATTTTTGGCTTTTTGGGCACACATCATTGTCATCAAACATGTCTTCTAATGGAGTAAGGCCGACAGGTAGAAAATTACTCTTTAGATCAATAAACTCATCCTCTGCTTTGGTTGTTTCCTCTAAACACATTTGTTTCAACTGCTCTATGTTTGCATTGTCAAACACAGTTGGGTTAAGGATTTGTTTAGCTGTTGCAGCTGTTAGATTCTGCTGATTTTCTTCTGTTAGATGTTGGGAATCGTTCATGGAATCCATGTCAATGTTTGTGTTGGAAAATTCGCCCTTAAGAGTGAGGAAATTATTAATCTGGGCATCATTTTGAAATACCTGCCAATCCTTAAAATTGTTAGGGACCGAAGGTCTGTGTTTTATTTCAGCGGTGAAATGGTGATTTGGTTCAAAGGGAAGCTTGTATGTGCTAGAAAAAGTTGCTAGACTGTGGGCATGAATATTATGATCTCTTGAAATTTTGGCAAGCTTGAATTCACTGAAAGAATTGAGTATTTCGGTGGCAGCAGCCCTGTAAGCTCTCATTCTACTGTCATTAGTAACAAAGTTACCTTTCATTTGTTGTATAATCAAATCAGAGTCACCTAGGATGGACACTTTTGTAGCTCCTAGGACTTTGAGCAGTTTAAGGCCTAAGAGAAGAGCTTCATACTCTGCCATGTTGTTTGTAGATCTGAAATTGAGTCTATAGGCATGGCCTTCTACGTGATTATCATGTGTATTGTAAATCCATACTCCTGCCCCTGATCCTAACTTGTTGACAGAACCATCAAACTCTAAATACCATGTGTTTTCTAGTTTGAGGTTTGTATTGAGAGTTTTAGTTTTTTGAGGATTGGGCAGACTTACAATTTCTGTTTCGGGATGTTCTTCTTACTGTTTGCTGGTTGGCTTGACTGTTGAGACAATTTCATGGGTATTGGCAACCGATTCCTCGTTGATGTATGTTTCTTGTTCCAAAGATAACGACTTATCATCAGTTGGAGGACTGGTGTTATCATTAAATAAAATGAAATAATCCATATCAGAATGGATTGAGTAAATTGGAAAATTTTGGGGCTTTTCCTCACTGCTTACCACACACTTCATTAATGTTTCTCTATACAGTCTCTTTGGTTGGCCAAAGACAGATATAGTGGCATAAGAGAGGTCAAGTTGAAGGGATCCTTGCAATTTTGCTCCCCATGATCTTGATAGGAGCATGCCATACTTTGTGGGAATGTCAGCAACTACTACGTCCATTAGGATTGTCTTGTTGGGGAATTGGACTAGAGACAAACAAAGGTCTTTAATCAAGCCTAAACATTTGACTTGACTTGAGTCAAAGGAATATAGATCTTTGTATGGTCTTATGACATCAAGGTTCAACCTTTCCGTTACAGCTTTGGGCATAAGGTTATGTGAGGCATCTGAGTCAAACATGGCATTATGCAATATTTTGTCATGTATGTGCAGACTGACGTAAAAAGGTGGAACAGGTCCATATGTTGATTTTTCGTTAACTTCTGGACCAAATAGCAGCTCAGGGGTATCGTCTAAAACGTTTACATCATCCCTGACCTCTGGTAATTGAAGTGACCTTTGAATTTGTTGCCTATAATATCATGTTTGGCAAGTTCTGAGAGGGGAATGGATATCTTGAGTTTTCCAATCTCTGCTTCTAATCTGAATGGTTTTTTCAATGAGTTCTTGGTGTTGATAGCGTTAGATTTCTCTTTTTCAGGAATACTCTCTATGTTTTCTTTTGGAATGTCAATGTTATGATGAATGACAGTTTGTGGTATTTCTGCTTTGGGAGGATTTTTTAGAGTGCCGTTCAGATTTTCTTTTAGGGAAGAAGGAGGTAGAGGCAGATCAATAGGAGGGTGTGTGTCTGTTACATCCTCCACAGTTACCTGATGCGGGTTTGGGGCAGAGCTATCAGCCGGATTTGTTATGGTGACATTGTCTTTATTTTTGTTGGGTTGTTTGCTATCTTTTGTTCTGCTAGATGCAAGGACATCAATGTTCCTTGTTCTCAACTTATATTTTTTTTGTACTTCATACACAGCAATATCATAGCCTTGTTTGAAATCGAAAGACTCTCCCGACTTAGTGTGAAATTGTTTTACATCAGGGTATTCTCAGTCCTCTTCAGTGAGAAAGATTTGTTGTTCATTTTCCGAATCTATCAGGTTCATATGAGTCCCGTCTTTGGGCTCACTAGATGTAGATGCCTCCGCATAGTTTTCTTGGAAAGGGGGCCTAATATCATGGTCGGGACTGGCCCTTCCCGCGTTTGTGTTTTGAGTTTTTCTGAAGTTTGGGTTCCTTATGGCATTGGGTTGTTGACCTTCCCATGAAGTTTTCCTCTCAACATTGTCTACTCTGTCTCCCAGCCTATGGATGCCACTGATAATAGCATCTAGCTTCTGACCGAAGGCTGAGGGTTCTTCCTTGAAGGTGGTTCTTCTCTCAGTTCTGGCTCTATTTCTTTTGGCAATTAGGTTTTCCTCCACACTAACAGCAACATCTAGCATCTTTGCAAGGCTTTGAGGGGCTCTTTCCCTTAATTGATATGCCATCTCAGCATCAAAGCCATCGGGAAATTTGTATAAAGCTAGATCAGGTGTAGGTCTTAAATTTTGTGGAATTGCATTGTAAACATCATTAAACCTTGCACAGTAATCCAGAATCGTTTCCTGAGGTCTTCTTTTGATAGTATCATACTCAGATAGTATGTGTAGGGGGTATTTCTTTTTCTCCCATCTGTTAATAAATGTCTGGTATAAGGCTTCAGGGTAAAATATGGAATTGGGTGGAAGTGCCCTAAACTAGGTTTTGACATCACCGGTCAAACTTTGAACAAAAATCTTCATTCTCACACTATCATCATCGATCTCATAACTTTCAAAGTAATCCTGCATTTTTTTTGTATGCTGCAGGGTTGTGTAGGAGTTTGTGCCATCAAAATAGGTAATTTTTGTCTGGTAGTCCTGAGGCATAGCCTCGGGATTAGCAGGCATTTGTAAGGGCACATATCTATTAGACATGTTAATGGGGATAAATGGAAAAACTGGGGCAACTGGGATAACAGGAATAGTAGTGGTAGTAGGAGTATAGGATGGAGGGGTAGAAGAGCTTCTTGGGGAAGGGGGTGATGAACCAGGGGAACTTGGGGTTGACCGAAATAGAACTTTGACAGGGGTTGGAACACCACTTGGCTGAACTATTTCAGGACTCGCAGTAATTGGGTCTTCTTGTTGCTTTTATTTTCTAATGATCTTAGGGATTAAATTCGGATTTTCAAAAGCAACTGGGCGATTAGGATCAGGGTTTGATTGTGTATTATGCGTTTGCTTTTTAGGAGCCAGCTTCTAATCTATTTTTTGGGAAATTTTTCTAAAAACACAGGTCGACTGAGACTTTCAAAGGTCGGTTTCTTCCTCTGTGGAGCTGTAGACTGGTTTAGTGAGATTATCTGAGGAATTCCCTAGTGGAGTCGCCATTATGTTATCACTTAGGTTGTCCCTTCGCTCCTATAGGGATACGGCCGAGGTAACCACAAACCAATCTTTGGATTGCAGGTTCTAGCCCACCTGCAATCAGAGAGGGCTCTCTCTTAATGATTTAACTTTGTTGATGATGATTTTAGGCTAGCTGTTGGGTTCAGGGCTTTTGTTGTTTTGTTTGGATGGAAGGTGCATGCATTGAAGATAATTCCAAACAGAGAGGCAAGGTAAAGTGTGATAAGTTTCAAACCATTGGGCATGGAGTCATGGACTAAGGTTTGTTGTTGCGTTTTCGTGGTCACAAGAGGATTGTGGAGCAGGATAGCCACACATGAAACAATTATCAATTTGCTGAAAGGATGGAATGATGGTCAGGGATGAAAGGCAATTAAGAATCTTTCATCAAAACTGACAGAGAGGGGAAGTGAATGAATGGTTGTCTAGGAGCAGTTAAGAATTCCTAA
>APFE031214325.1:1470-18384 GCA_000404065.3 Pinus taeda | reverse complement strand
AGCGTAAACAAGATCATTTAAGTATGCATGTTCATAACTATTCCTGATGAAAACATGAAAAATTGCAGAAATTGAGCCTAAGGTGCAGCTAAGCAAATCCTAAACTATTCTTCTTTTCTGCAATTTAGATGGCGGATTTATGATAAAACAAACATGAAAAACTAAAAGAGTTAAGAAACACTTATTGAACCATGTAGAAGCACAGGAATTCCACAGTCATTCCTCGGCCAATTTAAACACAGCAGACAGTTTCAAAATCCATGCTTTCAGCAGTCTTTGATTATAGAAAGCATCACAGTTACAGTGCGAGTCTCTTCTTGAGAGAAAAATCGGAATAACAAAGATAAAGCTACTAATCAACCAACCAACCAACCCCTACTCCATTTTTCAGGGTGGTATATATAAGCAAAATATCTGGAGTCATTTATTACAACCGACCTAAGCAGGTCTGCAGGAAAAAGCTTTTTCTCAAAAACCTAATTGTTGCTGGAATTAAATGCAAGTAAGTCCTTTGGGCTACGCCAGAGGCAGCTGAATCAAGTTGAGTTGATGAGGTGTCCTATGTGACTTGGTATAGTGGTTCTGTCATAACTGTGCATTGAGTTCTGGTCCACTGATCTCCTATGAGTTTAATGTGCAGTCATTTGTGCTGGTGAGCCTTCAATGCGTCTTCAATTGCTTTTTGACTTTCAGAGCTTTCCTTTTAATGTTGGACTTGCCTCAAGCCCTGAGAAAATCTCCTCTGATACACTTTGCCGCTACATTGATGGTCTTCGCCGCCTTCTGATACTCTTTGACATGCTTTTTGTCTGTAAGTTTGATCTGATACTCTTTAATCTTTATTCCTGATCTCTCTTTGTCTTTGAATACGTTAAATTTGGCAAAATCGGGCATTTTCGGGCCTTTTCGGTGCAAAAAGGGCCAAGGAATCAAAATATTCCATAAATATTCCCCAATATGGCCCATTTCCCGTAGTCGTGCTAATCGCGCATCGAAAACTGCCTCCGTTTCTCATTCCGGAGCTCCGAAGCTCAACTTTCGCGCTTGCGCAAATTTTCCGTTTTTTGGCTGTATGGCGAATGACGTCAGCATGCTGACGTCAGCAGTGGGGTCCTTTGGTACAGATATGACGTCAGCATGCTGACATCATCAAGGTGACGTGGCAGTACAGTGGGGTGACGTGGCAGGGTGACGTGGGCCGGCGCAGGCAGTGTGAGGTGTTGTGGAGGTGACGTGGCAGGGTGACGCAGTAGTCCTGTTACGTGAGGGGAGGGTGGCTCGATGCAATGGGAGGCGCCACCTGTCCCGGTGTATGACGGTAAAACCGTCAGACATCGGGTGGTAACCTGCCACCACAATAGGGCGCCCGATATGAACAAGGGCCGTCGGATCTAGGGGGGGCGATCCGACGGTGGTCGGGAAAGGGAGATGCACAGAGTTTAGTAAAAGAGCGCACACGTTAAAATTTTAATTTTTTCGCGGCGTGGTGGGTTTGAACTTTAGGAAAAGGGTTAAATGTGTTTGGCGCGTTGGAAATTTATTAAACAAACATTAATAATTTGCATAGAAAAATGCGCGGGGGGGGGGGAGGGGTTTGCATTTGGAAAGGGTTTTCTTTGTGTTTTGGAAGGGGTCCAAACACTAGGGAAGGGGAGTTATGCGGAGATGAGGGCTGTTACTAAGGTCCAGGTGACTTAGTAATTCCCAAAGAAATACTTATGGTTATATTTCAACCAGGGGGAGGGGATATTTATATAAGGGGATTATTTACATAGTTTTAGTAGGGGGATGGGGAAAATATAGGGAGTTAACTAATAATGTCAGTTATTAATATGGAAATGAAAAGAAAGCGCTAAGTTTCAAAGATCTTAGGCTTCAAAGGGGAGAAAGACCTTTATAGAGAAAATATGGACTCTCCTTGAGTGAAGCAGATCTTCACCAAGGCTAATGACATGGAAAATGATGAAACTAAGAGATATTAACCAGATCTTGACCTCTTTTGGGGAGATTAGTCAATGATTTTGGGAAGAGGAAGAAAAGGAAGTTAGTTATGCCTGATTTGAGCTCCTCCACATGAAACTGCCTGATGACTGTGACCTGAGTAGAGATGATACTTTGAAAACACAAGATTGATCAGAAATCAAGATTCAACAACTTCAAACTACTTACCCAGCCTACTTACCTAACATTTTTTCTTCTTTTGGTTCGGGTGCACTTAGACTTGCAGACCTAGCATTTCAATTTTTTCTTTTTATGCCTTTCTATCTACAAACTACCCTTATTTCTTCAAAGGGCCCAGATTAAGCAGTTGGGCTCCTTTGATTCTCTAGCTATCTAAGAATCTGCCAAGATTAAGTTGTTTGGATAGATTTTAATTCTCTATATTCTAAAACAGGAAATTGAAACCTAGGGAGACCAAGATTAAGTTGTTTGGACCTCCCTTTAGCTATAAATTCTACAAAACTGGAATGACTCTTCAAAATTGGAATGTAGTAGATGAACTTTGAGTAGCATTCTTTCATTGGTGACTGTTTAGCAAATATGGAGCGTTGCAGCATGCAAAGTATGACATATTTGGCTTGTAAAAATGTCAATCATGAAATATGAGTAACCTGTTGCAGCAGGAGGCTAACAGGTTCCAAAGCATTTTTATGTTCATTGAATTTAGTTTACAGTTGATCTTTCTTAAGAAGTTTTCCTTTAAGGTTCACCACGTGATGTAGATATACAATTCCTAAATATGCAATCTAAGATGATAAACAGTGGTTTATTTCTCTTTTCGCAATGAAAATCCTAGCTACTAAGGAAAGAGAAGCGAAATTCTTTCATCATAGAGCAGAGAGCACACACTAGATGCACTGTCCTAAATCAAAATCAACAAGCAGTCTAAATGCAAATGCACATGTATGTATTTGTTTTCCACTTTCTTAATGTGTGAATGACAAAAAGAATACTAAGTACAAATTTGAATTATCTTTTCTTTCAAAGCGACAATACTAACAATTTTCTCTTCAAAAGACAAAAGGAAGTCAAATATGACACTTTGTGATTTCAAATTCAAAAAACGAAAGGAGGACCAAGACGATACTTTGTGATTTCGAATTAAAAAAATGAAAGGAAGACTACTTTGTGATTTCAAATTCAAAAAACAAAAGGAAGGCTAAGATGACACTTTACAATTTTGAATTTAAAAAATGAAAGGAAGGCTAAGAGCGACACTTTCAACTTCAATTTGAAAAATGCTTTCGACACTTTGAAATACTATTAATTCAAATCAAATACAAGAGTAATAGTGTAATCGACCATAAAAAAGAGTAGGATTCTTTTCTTTAACTGAAAACAACACTTGCGACACTTCCAAATCAAAATACGACAGTTCGATTAAGCTACTTTTTTGTAAATGAGAACTGTAAATGGTGAAAAATACATAAAAACATTCACAATTCTTTGTACAATGGAGGCTGAATAATGCAAAGGAAGGGAGTTTCAACAGTGGTAGACTAATCATAGACAACAAAACTCCTAAATAAAGCTGAAGAGAGTGAAGAAAAAACCAAAATCTGGAGGTAGAAACAATCTTATTTGATCATCGCACTTGTAACACAGGGAAATAGGGATGCATCTCACCTACTGCACGCAGGAGGTGCGATGCATCTAGACTGTCAAAAGGAGACAGTGCGATGGTCCAAGGACGAGACTTTAACTTGGTTTTTAGTCACAGTTTGCAGCTTAGTTCAGGGATTTAGGCTGAGCTAATGATAGTCAGTAAATACAAAGCATAGGGGCTGATCTAATGAGGTTACTTGAGCCACCACCAGGGTAATTAGGATGTTTGCAAATCAATTGTTTAGTTTATATACAAAACCTGGAGATGGACTGAGGCAACATTGATCTACTTTGCACTTGCATAGCAAATACAGTTCGAAGGCTAGCTAGCTTAACTTCAGGATCCATCTATAGTTTATAAAGCAAACAAATATAAACAAGCAAACAAGCTATTCGCTCCCTAGTAGAGTTGCCATTTTTTTATCGGGAAAACTAGTGTCCATTCTGAGCTACTAGTCCCACTAAGACGGGTAGCTATCTTAGAAACAAACAAAATAAATTTACTTGCATTTTCCTTTAAGAGAAGTAGATGAGAGAGAAGAAGAGAGTACCAACCTCAGTCTTCCACTTGGCTCCTTGATTGTTTCCTCTCTCCTTTGACAGATCATTGCTGCTCCTTCCTCACTTGTCTCGCTTCAAAGAACACCTATAGAGGCAAAGCGGCATAATACCATCAAAGCATAGAGATCTACGATCATAAACAATATAGGATCAGATATATTGACCATACAAATGCATATATCAATTCGAGATTCAAAGACGTACAAGAATATGGAGGAAAACTCAAATAGCTTTATTGATAGAAGTAGTAGAAGAGAGGATTACAACCCATTGATCTGACCCAATGCCATCCTCCTAGCATGAAAGCCCTTCTTCACCTCATGAAAAGCTAGATCACCCAACACTATGATGTTCCACAAAGAAACCAACAGCACTTCCTTACAAGATGCAAAATTCCAGCCTCTGGATCTCTAGGATGAGGGATCCATATATAGATGTTTGCAGGTGGGTGAGTCAGGTTTTATGTTTTTGATTAGTGTCATTTCTCTAATAGTTCTCAATTCCACTTGGAGATTTCATGATCTCTTACTCATCCCTGGGAAAATTCAGAGAGGCAAGTCTCACAGGAGAAGTTTCTGGAAGATTCCATGATCATCCACCTTGCAAACTGTCTCTTCCATTTGTCTATCCTCACCCATCACACCCCATAGAAGGGATTTTCAGTATGCATCACACCCCCCGTGTGCATTAGGTGAGATGCATCACACTTCGACCATGGAGCAGGTGAGATGGTCCAGTCTTGACCAGTTCTGAGCAGGTTTTCATGGAGAACTTTTGGTAGATGATGTAATCAGCTGACCTTGCTCCTTTAGGTATGAAACAACACTTTTAGGGACTTAGAAGCCCTTGGTTTATGGACATATGTGATTGGGGTTGCAGTGCCCAAATATGTCTATAACAATACCAAATAATAAAAATCCTTCCTTGGCTTTGCCAATGCCCATGCTGCTTGGATGCTTATCATCTTGAAAAATTTGGAAGGCATCATAACCCATAGCATAAATTTTTGAAAATTTTCTTAAATAATATCTCTGAAACCCTGTCAAATTTTATTGGTGCAGTGTCATATTCCTTCATTTCGATAGTGTTGAAAAACATCTCTTGTTGTAGCATAGAGATAAGGTCCCGAACAACACGAATTTGTACATCTCTTTCAATGTTCATCATGGAATTGATCTGTTCATGAGCACATGTACAAACCACCAAATTATCTTGTTCATTCAAAAATTTGAAACACTTGTTCAAAATCTTAGCATGCTTCAACCTATTGTTTGGAACCTTTGAAAGTAACAACTTGTGAGCCAACCAATGCTCAAGGCTTCTAACAATTCCTAAAAAGGTAGCTATTATATTACCATGATTATGAATATCAGAATTATCATTTCCAAAAATGTTGTAGAGCATACAAAGTTCAGGTGTAATAAATAAAAATATTTCATTGTTTATGCGTTCATCCAGATATAACTTGAGAACATGTTCAAATATTTACAAGACTAAAGTGACCACCCATATAAGCATTTGCAAGATCTCTAGACAAAATTTACAGGAAATCATCTCTTTATCATAAAAGTCTTGTTTTGAGAGTAACCTGGAGTCTACATTTCTATGGATGTCTTGAGCTAGTTTTCCATTTATAATGTAGATGCAAAAGTTGGAGGATGGTAATGATTATGCATGGTATTGCTTACACAAAATCAGTATTGCGAGGCCCCAAAGAAAACTAAAATCTTTTATTCCCAATTGAACCATGATGCAACCTGACGTATTGGTATCTAGTGAATTCATTTCTTTGGTATTTTGGGTGTAAGGGTTTCCATGTCCAAACTTCATTGGGGTTGCATCCAAAGCACTAGATTGAAGAATAATTGGTTTGACTTCATGTAGATGTGGTAGCACAAATGATCCAATGGTTATTGATTGAGTACCATCCAAAAGTAGCTTGTACTCCTTTGAGAGCACACAGATATGTAGAAGTGTATGATTTTGGAGAAAGCACAATCCAACATTGTTCAAGGATTGTTGGGTAATTTGAAAAAAATTGTACAAATACCTAATATTCTGTAATATTAGGCCTTCTCTTCATGCAACAATATGCATATGCCTTGACAACTGCGTGAACTACAAGAAGTCTAATTTTCAACATACATCCAATCAGTTATACAAATGAAGGGTAATAAACGCCTCCAAATGTTAACATTGGTGATGAAACCAAAGTTTGGTTCTGCCCTCTTTAGCACACAAAGGTAACCAAATTCCCATTGACATTTTATACCTCTTGACCATTCATTGGGTCTACACAATTAAAATTTTAATATGCCACTGGTATTGGAAAATATTCATGATAGATAAACACCTCATTTGACTATGAACCAGTATAATTATACCTATCATGAGTAGAAAGCTCCACACGGTTCTTTTCATTTTTATGCCTAGAATATGTCAGAATAGGGTTGCAAAGTACACTTCATGTACTTGTTGCTAGGTTCCAATGATTGAGTGTAACATCAATTGATGTTGAGGAAAGGTTGTTTGGATCAAGAGACTTGACATTATCCACAGTTTTCCCAAAAATGCACCATGGTTTTTTTTTTTATCTTTCGAAGATTGTCACAATATAGTTTATAATTTTCAGATTTGGATGCAAGTAGGCATGCAGAGTTTGGTGGAAACTAAACAACATTTTCTTCCTGATTAATATTCCAAAGTTTCACATAGCCACCACTCATTTTCACAATGCTCATTTCCAATAAACTAGTGAAATTTTTCAGAATGTCATGCGTTTTTGATTTCTTAGAAATGGGTTCCCGTATGTTGGTTTCATAGTTTATCCATTATTTTGATAAAATATACCACCATATCATTTTAATTCTTTCATTTGTTGAGAAACCATGAGCCACTTACCTTATAGGACTGGAAACATTTGTAGTGCATGTGTATAATTATCCATGTCTTGTGGATTATGGGACTGTAGATTCTTTGCCTCCAAAACATCTATAGAATGGCCCACCCCCGTAGTCGAGAAGTCCTTAGAGAGACCGCAACGTCCCTTTTTAAGGGTATATCTTCCCTTTCCTTGATGATAAACTATAATTGTGTTGTAAAGAGTATATCCTTTAGAGATTATGAACCCTTTAATTATGTTTCTCAGTACAGATAATTTTGTCTCAAGTTTTTGTAGGAAACATACATATTATCTCAACTTCAGAATATGATGATTTATGTCCAATATTTCCTCCTGAAAACATTGATATATGGTGCTAAATCTAAGAAAAATCACCCTTGAAATCTCATCCCTCCCTCAGGAACATATTATTAGCATATTAGAATTCTTCTAAAATTCTTCTATTGAACCCCTTTCCAAATACATCATTCCAATAAAAAAACCTATTTTTACTAGGTATCCCCTATTTTTACTAAATACCTTCTTTAGAACTCCCAATACATATAAATGCCCCCATATAACTACAATATATTGAATTTATTTTTTAGAATTGTAAAACCCCTTTATGAATGAATGTTTTGAGATAATGGTCAACAAGGTGAAGTTCTTGTGCAGAAAGATTGGATATGTTTGTTATAAAAACTAGTTTTATGAACTTCAAGGAATCCACAGGAAATAGAAAAAGATAAGGCTTGAGCCCTAGGTATAGGATTTGATGATTCCAGTACCTAATGTCTTGTCAGATGTAATAGGAATTCCTGTTGATGTGATGGAAGCCTTTTCCTCCTCCCTTACTAGGCTAGATATTTTTGGAGAGATTTCTCATGACATTGTTATGAATTAGATGATGAACCCCAACAGGATGAATGTAGATGGAGTGGCAGCTAAAACCTTAGTTTATATTTTAAATCGAATAATGTTAGCCATTACCTTGGACAACAATTTTTGAATTACTTTTCCACTCCCTCAATGACCATGTCCAAAATATTCCTGTGTCAAACCTGGAAGTTGAAGGGGATACCATTGAATTTATGTCTATGACCCTATTGAATTAAAGTTCAGAGTTGATCAACTAACAAACAAGTGTGGTATCACATACATTGTCTGGAACACTTTGTTGTGTTTTGACACATTGAATTCATGATCCTAGAGCTGAGTATGTTTGAAAGCAGTCCATAATATTTTTCACTCACTCATGTTCCTCTGGGATGTGACAAATCATCTACAAAATGCCCATTAAATGGATTCCTGGTTCCTTGTTTAGGGAGGGGAGTGCCTTTGATTAAACCTTGTCCACTCTATGATATATATCAAGTATCCCAAAGATTCAGCCGCCATTAATTACAAAGCTGGGGTTAATAGGATCTCTTGTTAGATAGATGTAATATGCCCTAGTTCTGTTTTGAATTTGGTGATACATAGAAAAGGGTAAAAGGATTAATAATTTCTTCATTAACTAAGAAAACTCAATATTTTTTCTTTTAACCATGTTACCGTGCAAGTTGTGGCAAGTCATACCAGGTTTTGAGGTTTATTGCCTAGGAAATATTTTCCATGTTTGTTATAAAATCTAGATTCTAAACCAAGAGAAATCTATAGGACATAAAACAAGATATAACTTATAAGGTGCTGAATTAGATTGAATCAGAAATTTATAAAGACCATCCAAATAAGATGTAGGAGGCAGAGAAAAAGTGGAGCCAATACTCATAATAAACCATTTTTTTCTTTGTATGAAAACTTACTTTTGAGGCTAAGGTCTTCTTCCATTATGTATTTTTAGTAACTTAGTTAAGTGATGAGACGTAGGCCTAGTTGATTTGGTCCAATATTGATTATATATTTAAGTTTATTGCAATGAGGCGGGTGAAATATTATCACTCTCGTAACTCATAAAATATTTCTATCCACCAATTTTATACTCTTGTATATACCTAATATAACATAGAGTGTACAATTTCATTTCCTTTCACACTTTCCTTCTTCTACAATTGTTCTTATTTCTCTTTCAATTTATCCACATATCAATAAGGTTTATTTTCTTGTTTCTATTGTAGTAAGTGTTTTGTTTAGTGTTGAGGTATTATTTTGGTTTTTTATAATAGAGTGTATTCCTAATTATTAATTTTAACTTTCTTGCATTCAAATCTTTAAATGAGTGGGTATTGGCTATAGGATCCACAGAAAAAACACTGCAAATTTTTTATCTATGCAAGATAACCAATGCTTTACATACCTTTTCTTGTCACAAGTATGCGATTTTTCTGGGCCTAATTCATTTTCTTGTTTATAGAAGTATCATCCTAAATTTCTATGATGTATGTGGAAACTTGAAATGTTATATCTCTTTATGTGTAGGTACTCCAACATTGGAATGAAAATGGTTTTCTTAAAATAGAATATAAGGAACTGAATATCCATTTATTCTTCTTAAAATGCATTCAGTAAAGAAGAGAGTTTTCCTGTAGTATTTTTACCATTTTATTTGGTAGAACACTTGGTAGAGAATGATGCGCTGCTCCTTTTATCATTAAGTTTGGAATTTAAACTGATTGACTGAGTGTTTTGTGTAGCTTCATTGTTGTTTTTTTTTTTATACCAATAACTTCATTTCTATTTTATGTCTTTATTAATAGAAATTAAGCTTCATTATACCAATAAAAATTAAGCTTCATTGTTTGTTTTATTCCAATAGCTTCAATTTTGTTTTATATGAATAGTTAGTTTTGTTTAGCTTCATTTTTGTACAATGTTGATCATGACAGATTATTATTTCTTCTGGTTTATGGAAAATATGGATAAGCATTAGGATTTGGAGATATTGGGGCTGTCTTTATTTTTGAAACACATACTTTTTAGGATGTAAATGGATATGAAAGAAGAAAATCAAGTGGGTAAATTTGGTTAGATACATTGGAAGAGGGTATAAATGACATAGCATAGTTTTAGAAACAATTCCAAAATGAAATTTGTTTGGCATATATTACATTTTTTGAAGGTATGTGGAGATAACATGTGAAAATGATACTATGGAGTACAACTTGTTAATGATGGACTTATTTTTATTTTTTTGACTTACAAAGGAGATGCAAGAACAAGATGCAACCAATCAATCATTATGTTAGTAGGAGGTTTACTTCCTCTGGACCCTAAGGATCATGGAATATTCAGGCATCTTACCCACCCACATGTATGGGTAATCATAGGAGAATTTTTTTTCCTCTATGTTGCAATTTTCCAGTTAGTTGTCATACATTATTTACTATATGTTGTCTTTTTCCTTCCATTTGTTTTCACAAGATATCTACAACTTGATCTTTTTAGATTGTAACTTAGCTAAGATATATGTTATTAAGTTCCCAAGGTGTTATTTTTCTATGTTGATGTTTTAATTGTTTTTTTATACAGGTCATTTGGGCACATAGTGGCCACTATCACCCAACTGAAGAAAACTTGTTCAATTTTCTTGCTTTAATTCTGGGGGAAAATGGCATTGACATAGCTGATGTTGAGGTATATGTCATATAAATCCTTTATAGTCTAATTTATTTTATATTCCAGTGTTCATTGAATTTCATGTCTTATACTCTACATTATATTTTTTTTCATTTTAGAAGAGGAACTCAGTATTGATGGTCAAAGAAGGAATTGAAGAAAGAGGGGAACAATAACACTGGAGTGACAAAAGTAGAAAGAGAGAGATATAAGAGATCTGGTCTAGTGATACCCTTAAAGATAATATCTCACATGAGACACACATAAAGACTAATGATCAAGACTTTGGATTTGGTGAATTCACCTACAATTTCTAAGTGTCAAAATATCGTTTGACTAACTTGAGATCAAGGTAGGAACAACGACTTTAGGGGTCAGGAAGAAATATCTAGTTGTGACTAGTGTTTGGACTAAACTAGTGGTCTAGGTCTGAGCTTCTGAAGGCTTAGGGATGTTCCAGGCTTGGCTTGGTGAGGCTGAGAATTTGTGTATCTCGGGGCCAAATGCCCTCAATAAATCACAACGTATAATTTTAAAAATCGACCAAGGGGTAAAGTGGGACCCATTATAGGATTGTGTGTTTGGGAGGATGACATGGTGGTTGCAAGAATTTTCTAGTCAAGTGGGACCCATGACATGATTGTCTGGCTGGGAGGATCGAATGGAAGTTGTGGGACCTATCTTCTGTCCATCTCGCCCCGAGGTAATCAGAGGTGGGATGGTTTTAGAATGAGTAAAACGTTTAATGATGACCCCCCACTCCTTTTCATACCTCATGGGACCACCCCATCCTCATTCCATCGATTTGGATTTGCTGAAGGTCTGGCATCCGATCTCTAATGTGGAACAACGAATAGGACCATAATAGAGGGATCCCCGCCCCCCTTGCGAAATCTGTGAGGGTGAGGGGGGTTCCTCATTTTAATCTCAGTCTTCCATTAGATGAAGGCCATTGATTGGTTGAGGGGATCTGTGTGTGTGTGATATATATATATATTATATATATATATATATATATATATATATATACATTAACATACAAATCTAAGGGGGTGGATCGTAGGGACTGTAGGATGGTTATGTGGCACTACCACATCGACAAGCTTGATGATGTGGAATTTCGATGAAGGGTAGAGGTATGCCACATGGGCACCATGTGGGGTCCACGCAAGTACAACATGGTAGTAAAATGTAGACGCAACAAGATTTTAATGGCGCAACTTCAAGAAACCATATATTGTGATCTGGATGTTAATTTTAGGAAAAAAATATATTTCCTAAAAGCTCTCGATGAGCCAGTCGTAATGGAGATGTTTATTCTAATTTTTGAGGAGTTTGAAAAATGACAAAATTTTAAGACCCCATTTCCATGATAAAATTTTTGAGGTTGGGTTGATGATAGTAATACTAATTAAAGAAATTTTGATGTTTAAAATGTCCCTCCTAAGGAATATTATAAAATATAGTGGAAATAATAAAATAAGATTAGGTTACCTCATCAAGTTTTGGAGGGAAAAATTAAAACACTACTTTTTCAACTTATCTCCCTATGGGTTTACTCAAATTTAGAGTGGGAGAACTCGTTGGGTGCAAAATTTAATTTTTCATCCAAGGAGTACCCATGTTTCATACTTTCAATGGACCCTACTACATGAAAAATGTGAAATATATGAAAAAATGTGATTGCAATCATGTTTTTTCATGTATTTCACATTTTTTTATAGTAGGGTTCATCAAAAGTATGCAACATGGGTACTCCTTGGATGACAAATTAAATTTCGCATCCATCGAGTGCTCCCACTCAAAAATTTGTGTAAAATCATTGGGAGATAAGTCGAATATATATATATATATATATATATATATTATATATAATATATATATATATATATATATATATTTTAATTTTGTTTCTAACCTTTTGACTCCAAAAATTGTGAATCACCCCCCATGGTTAACATCATCATATGGAATTGTATTTTTCTTAGAAAGTTAATTTTGGTTATACAATTTTGTTTTGGGGCCCATTTTTTACCTCAAAATTTCTCTAATGACCTTCTACCCTTAGTATGTGCTTTGTGGTGTATGGGGTTGTTAGAACCCCATAGAATCCAAGAAGGGATCCCCCTTCTCTACAATTGTAGTCCCTCAGGTTAAATCCCTCTAAATGGACTTTAGTGTAGGATAGTTAGGAAACTATCTATACTAGAACGCCAACGATGCTTATAAGGATATTTTACACTAGTCCCTTCATGGAACTTCATCTCTATAAGATCCCACTTAATTTTCTTGAACAACCATTGGTAACCTCCATAGGCAAGAATTTGTGACCAAGAAATCCACCAAATCACGAAAATATTCACTTTTATGTGCATGGATTTAAGTTGACATGTGGCTCAAGGAAAAGTCTTCACTAAACCCATGGCTAATGTGTTATTTTCTCAATTAAGGTAATGGTATTTTGGATAGAAATAATATATTATTATATTGGATTTAGCCCCTTGTTAGGACCCCTTTACCCCCTCATGTTCCCCTCTGATGGATTCAATGTTCCACATACTTTTTCCTTTCTTTTGTCTTGAATCCAACAATGCATTTTCTTATTATTGATATCATGTACAACATATACAATACATGGACTACCTTATCATCTAGTTCACCAACCTATATAATTGTTATGTATACTTACATTACAAAATCAAGGGTGTTACAATTCCCTCCCCCTTAGTTTTGCAATGTTATTAGTGTGCGCGCACACACACACACACACATATATTATTAATTGGTTGTGGCTATTATTTCCAGACATCAACCTCCAGTTTCTTTGAACCTTTTCTTGCCACAAGCTTTTGTTTCTAGGCATTGCATCTTTCTTGTTGCTGATATACTATTTTAGATGTAGCTTGTATTGTAGCCTCTTTTTCCTTGAAACATCACAATCATATATGTTCTACATTTCAAAGATTCATTTCCTATAGTCATTTTCCACTTGTCCCTACAAAAACCATTTAGAAGTATGCATGTTGTAGTTATTAATTTGTAGCAACCATACATACTCAAGAGTTCTCAAATTCACAATAGTTAAATTACTCACAAGAATTCCCAACCCCACAACATAAATATATATTTAAAATAAATATGAAATATGACTTGAATACATCTCTATGGTCATTTTGTACTCCATTGAGCAACCATGGCTAATAATTTATCCTATTGACCTTTTGGACAAGATTTTTTTTTTGTTTTTAACCATGTTATCACATATTTTTTGCAACATTTATCCTTTACATCAATTTCCTCTTTCTTTTTGGACTCGCCCATTTAGGATTAGACATCCCCACCACTGTTAATTAATCCCTCAATAAATCCAGCTTTCCAAGGTTTTCACATGCAAGAAGTGTACACACTTACTATTAGGAAACCTTTCTCAACTTCTAATTCACAACTTGGAAACCACAAGTTCATTTTAGCCTTCATGTTGAGCTCTTTGATTTTTCAAGCATCAACAATTTTTCCATAATTTTGTTTCTATGATAGAGTTTTCCCTATATTCCATCTTTATGGAACTACCTTGGAATGAAATCCTTACCATTGCATCCACAATAACTCTTTAAACCATCTCAATTTCATGAATTAGTATCCATTTCATTATTATAGTTGTTCATATATTAATTCTTAACAAATTATATAAAAAATATGTGTTTAAAATTTACAAACAACATACATGTATTATCATGCATGTGTTAATTCTCAACCTACACACTTTCTTAACTTACTCATGACTACCTACATGATGCTTACCTACATTGATTCTAGTTTACCATATTCTATGTCAGTATGCCATCATAATGAATAGGAAGGCAACACTTTGACACATCATCTGCCCACCTCCTGAACACTTGATTAACTATTTAGACACCTTATTTTTTAACCCAACACTACATCAGGGATATACCCTCTTAGTGATCTTCAATGTTGGCTATAAGGTTGCAATATATTACACCAATGCAAGCAGGGAGACCATAAAAAATTTATATAGTGTAATCTTGATGACTATTTGGTAATTACTAGGTGGGTGGGGGAATCAATAGTTGTCACTTTTATCAATTAATTCAAATTAATTTTCCACTTTCAAGTATTTTCTTTTGCAGATAATGGCTTATGTATATGTTCATCGTTTAATTGTTTCTTTTGTAGTTACAAGAGAGACATTTACATATATAAATAGAATTCAAAAGCATTAACACAAGTGAGACATTCAACATTTAACATATGAAGACACTAGATATAAGTGGAAACCCATAAATGGATAAAACCGTGAATTGTTTGGTTGAAGTGATGTGAAGGTAAGGTCCTACTCATTTATTACATCAAATTATATGTAGGCTCTAAGCTACAAGAGGTTGCTACCTCAATTTTCTTTTACAAGCTTCAAATTGTAAGGAAGATCCAACTCTCATAAATTTATTGTAGGCTACAACCCATAGGATGATCCTACCTCAGCAAATTCCAACCTGTTATTTTTTAAACAATAAATTTAAAGGAGACTACAATCCCCCAATCAAATTACAAATCAAATTTGTTGGTTACTTGGTCTTTGTCTCTGTTCTGAAATTAGTTTTTGTCCTATTTCTATTTCTTATCCTCTTCGCTCCAATTCTGCTTCTCTTTTTCTTTCTCTTTTCTCCTTACCAGGTTGTTCAAGAAGTCTCTCATAAAAATGCTTAATTTACAAAAAAAAAATCTCATTCAATAATGCATCTTTTATAGGAATGGATCTTTGACTGTTTGCATTCTATGCAGGAATTTTAAATGAGGAGTTATCTCTTGGTATTCTAGGACTATTTGCATATCACCTCTTATTTTTCAGTTGAGTCTCAAATTAATAAAAATTTTCTTTATAATTTTTGCACATATGGAGAATCATGGTCAAGCATTCATTATTGCATAAGACAAGGCCCAGATGGAAAAATATTATGTAACTCAGGTTGGTTGAAGATAGGGTACATTACCATCTAGGGTAACGTAATATACATAGTAGATGACTTGCATTATAACTCTACTCTTGAGAGAAACATGCACATTACAGCTATAAAAAGGCCAAAAATATAAATGACTTTGTACAATTGATTAGGTTTAATAAAAGGAACATGTTCGTCAAACTTTGTTCTCTGGTTCTTCATGATTTATCCTCTAGTTCGTATGTGCCATATGTTCATTTTGTTTGAAGGATAAACATCAAATAAATCATCAATGGACATGCATCAAAGCCTTTGAACATCACATCACTTAATCAACCTTTCCACTTCACATCACTTTGATCATTCATTGCACTTTAAATCACTTTAATTAGCCCTTGCACATCAAGCAATCAACAATACCTTAAATCATGACTATGACCATTTGACATCAATGCTAAAATTTCTAACATTCTCCCCCTTTGGAATTGATGGAAACACTATGCTTATCCCTTGAGAGTCATCCTTCTTGTTTCCCCTAGGAATTACTTCTCCTTTTCACACCTCCCCCTTTGACATAAATGGAAATAAGGTTTATTTAGTTAACTTTCTGCCATAGTATAGAGTTGTGCAAGAACCATTGTCAAATATCTTTCAAGTGTTCTATTTATCAACTAGCTGACGATGCTAGATACCACATGTTGATGGTGCTGGACCCACCAACATGTCAGGGGATCTCCCTGGTAAGAAGTCCCAACTAGGCCTCAGACAATTTGGAGTAGGAGCCCCAGAAGTGGGTAGTACGGTATCGCCTTGATTGCGGTTGCAAGCAGAGGTAGGTAAGTTGTCTTTGTTGGTAGCAAGCATGTGACCTTCCAACAAGTCAAGGAAGGTGCATGAATGGATCTAACACACGGAAGGGGGGAGGAGTGCGCCCCTTAGAAACCTGTGATGGCATGCAACTTTAAAGGGAACACAAAAGCAAAAAGACATCACAAGATGGAAAGCAAGATAGCCGACGATCCAAAGTGATGGGTTATATCAACAACACTCTTTGATAAGATTCATACAAAAGCATTGTAAGGACTCTAGACACCACATATCTCCACAATGGTATGATATTTTCCACTTTGGGCCTAAGCCCTCATGGATTTGCTTTTGGACTTACCCTAAAAGGCCTCATACCAATGGAGATATTTGTCCATCCTTATATACCCATGATCCTCCCCACTTCTAGTCAATGTGGGACTTTGGTCGTATACCAACAATCCTCCCCTCGAACAAAGGACCATCGAGTCTCCCCTCAAACGATTATCCAATCGTCCACTCTCTGCCAACCAGGATTCTCCGCTC
>APFE031214324.1:3026-81660 GCA_000404065.3 Pinus taeda | reverse complement strand
CAAGCTGTAAAGGGACTTGTAATGGAATAGCTTAAACAACTGATAAGAGTTTTGACTTTTTCCCTGTGGGATATGAGATGAATATCAAGATAATGTGGTACTTCCCGGAGCAGTAAAGTTAACTGCAAGTCTATCCAAAAAGGCGATAAGAAAATGTTTCGTCTCGCGGGAAACTGTTTCTTGTCAGTGAAAACGAAAACGGCCGTTGCAGATGGCGTTTCTAGTATGGTTGGGTTTCTCTGAAAGTTTCTGCCAGAAACGGCCTTCGTCTCGCGGGAAACTGTTTCTTGTCAGTGAAAACGAAAACGGCCGTTGCAGATGGCGTTTCTAGTATGGTTGGGTTTCTCTGAAAGTTTCTGCCAGAAACGGCCGACATCGTCCCATTTCTGGTAACTAGGTCTCAGGCTCCTTGCATGATTGCTCAACAAGAGCACAACAATGGGCCTCACGCAGCTAATACCACTTGGCCTCTCCTCACAGCGGAGTTTTGTCTCCAGCTCACCTGAGCTTTGATACCATGACAGAAACACTGAAGACTGCTTTGATACCATGACAGAAACACTGAAGACTCATAGAATTGAGCCTAATATTTCATTATTAAACATAATTATTTATAGATATATATGAATAATTATTTACAGATACATATGAAAGAGAATGAATAATTATCTCCGCGGATCTCTGCCCTCTTGAAATGATGTCTTAGCGACTCTCGCCGACTCACATTAAATTCCATGAGGTGGAAACAGTGGGCGGTGCCGTGCCGTAGTCGTGATTAATGTTCTAACAGGATACATATGAAGGAGAATGAATAATTATCTCTGCGGATCTCTGCCCTCTTGAAATGATGTCTTAGGGACTAATGTTCTAACAGGCATATCATACTGCTTTCAAAGTGCAGCAACCCTGCCCATCGATAGCCACAATTTCCTTCATCGAGCTTGGTAGAATTTAGCAGGCAGATTATGATGTGTGTGTACATTTACAGTTTCCTTCTTTGATATTAGAATTGATTCTTCACAATGTTTGGTAATCGGCACCAGCGTTGGAAGCATGGGATATTTTAAGCTGTTTCGTGGAAATAGCAGTCTTTTGGGGGAGTAGTTTGATACAGCTCAGGATAGTTCCTCTGTGCGATTTTTACATGGGTTTATTACCAGAGCTTTAGTTTAAGGGTTTTGATAAGAGTACAATAGTTGAAACTCAATGTTTCGTTTATTTTGTATGTGGTTCACTGTACCAATCTGATACAGTTCAGTGAAGTTTTTCTGTGCCATTTTTACATGCGTTTATTACCAGAACTTTAGTTTAAGGGTTTTGACAAGAGTATAACAGTTGATTTTTTTTATTAGCTACCTTCATGAACAGCATTTACTTGCTATTTTCAAGAATGAACAACATTTAAGGGTTTTGACAAGAGTATAACAGTTGATTTTTTTTATTAGCTACCTTATTTTCAAGAATGAACAACATTTACTTGCTATTCTCAAGAATGAACAATATCTACTTGCTGTTCTCAAGAACAAGCTAAATAATAATTAAATTTATGAACAACATTTATTTGCTATTTCCACAAATCAACAACATCTACTGGTTATTTCCAAAAATCAAGCTAACTAATAACTTTACATATAAACATGTCATAATCTCAACTTGGAACTGAAGTGAAGTGGGCAGGACAGAGCTTCCCACCACATGTCCTACAGTCACTAGATGACTGTATTGTTATCTTCATCTTTGATAGCTTTACATACAAACATGTACAGAGCTTCCCACCACATGACCTACAGTCACTAGATGACTGTATTGTTATCTTCATCTTTGATAGCTTTACATACAAACATGTCATAATCTGAACTTGGAACGAAGGTGGGCAGGGCAGAGCTTCTCACCACATGACCTACAGTCACTAGATGACTGTGTTGTTATCTTCATTTTCTCTAATTTAGTAAATTAGAGAGTTTTTAATTTAAGGGATTCTAATCAAGTACCTGACCTAATTAAATATCCAACTTTTTTAGCCTCTCTATTGAGTACATTAAATCTTTCGTGGGATTTTTTCACTAGAAAAATTCCACCTGAGTTTGGGCAGTTCAATCAAGTACCTGACCTAATTAAATATCCAACTTCGTTAGCCTCTCTCTGTTGCAAACATTAAGTCTTTCGTGGGATTTTTTGACTAGACGAATTCCACCCAATTTTGGCCAGCTCAAAGCTCTGGGTATCCCAGACCTCAGCTCCACTCCATTTAGCTCTACTCCGGACAGCCCTACTCATCTACCGGGTTATATTCCTAAAGAATGGTGTGATTGTACACGTCTTCCAATGGATCGACTTTCCCTATGGGGTGCTTCACTCCAAACGTTGCGTGTTGTAGGCAACAATTTGCCGGATGTAATCCCAATAGAGTTCAGTTCTCTGGTCTAGTTGGGATACAATAGGCTAAGTGGAACTATCCCTTCTTCTGTAGGCAACTGCACTTCACTCCAAACGTTGCAGGTTGGAGACAATGGTTTGCCGGATGTAATCCCAACAGAGTTCGACCCTTTGGTCTAGTTGGGATACAATAGGCTAAGTGGAAGTATTCCTTCTTTGTAGGCACCTGCACTTCACTGAGAGAATTGTATATTAATTACAACAATTTGAGTGGTCCAATCCATGAGAATCGGTCACTTGGTCAAGATAGAGGGATTGGTCTTGGACCACAACAATTTGCGTGCCCAATTACAGCACAATTCATGGGGTTAATTGGAACATCTCTCTTAGGTAACACTACTTTTAGTGGACGTATTTTAACTTTTATTTGTGGAAGTATTTCAATTTTTATTGGTGGAAATGTCTAGTTTTTTTGGAATTGTGTATTTATAATTAATAGTGATATTGTCTATTGGTATACATGTCTATAGTGGGAGTGCATTATTCATGTAGTTGATGGTGGAAATTGATTTAGCACCATCAAAGATCTCCGGGCACCCAAATTTTTAAGGGAGTTGTCTTTAGTGCGATTTTTTGGACTTCCCGGTCTTTGAATCAGGCAGAAAAAATTGAGGTGAAACTTTGCTTTGTGTTATTTAAACTGGTTTTTTGACTCTATATATGGATTTAGCCCTGAAAAACCCTTAGGGCACTTGGATTGTGCAGGGGTTACCCATCAAACTTGTGATTTCAATAAATTCTTGCTAGATTTTAGAGAAATTACACCGGAAAACCCACAGGAAAAACTTCCAAAAAATTGCACTAAAGACAACTTGATTTTTAAGCTTAACAACCATAACTCAATTTTCCAAAAAAAATGACTAAATATTATCAAAATAATATTGGAATAGTAAATGACCCCTGATTAAACATAATAGGTAAACTTGGGTAAGGTGAAATAATGGACATACCTTGCTATAATATGTTATGTTTTTAACGAAGTATTTCAACTTTTATGGACAAGGACAATTCTACTACATTTTACAGACAGTTGTACTTCTCTTTTGGAGAATTGCATACTTGCAATTAATAATTTAGTGAAGTATTCCAACTTTTATGGACAATTCTACTACTTATAAGGACATGGGTATTTCTTTTTCAGAGAATTTCATATTTTCAATTAATAATTTAGTGAAGTATTCCTGCTTTTATGGACAATGGTACTTCTCTTTGGACGCATATCATAATGTATTTATTAATTAATTTTGGGATCCATTCTGGTTTAAAATTTCATTAATTTGTTTAATGTGTTTAAATTTCATTAATTTGCTTAAGGTGTTTATATGCACTTGCATTTATATAGGGGTAGGCATTAAGAGGGGTAGTCCTTTTGACTTAACCCTCGGCTTTTTTGGTGATAGGTGGCAAGGCCAGAGACTTTCCTCATACAAAAATAAATGAATAATTTGAGTCGTCTATTCCCAATAGAATTCAATTATCTAGTGCAGTTAGAAATATATTTTATAGTTTCAAAATCGACGTGATATGCAACAAAATTGATATAATTTTTTTTCGATTAAAAAAAATTGCAAAATTTTTGAATCCGTGGTGATCCTTCTTGCCTCGATTCTATTTGTAGTTTTTGGATCCATGTTTTAGATCCGGTTCTTGTCAAAAATATAAGTTCCCATCACTAGATTGAGATAGAAGGATACTCAACCTCCAACTAAAACATGGGATTAATTACAGAATCTAAATAGAAGTTTACCTTTCTCTTTCCTCTCCAAAAGAATGTAATTAAGACTAACATAGATTGAGAAAGCTAATTTGATTAGGCACCTAATTTGATTGGGCTTGGTTTTTAATTCCCTACTTCTAGTTCTTGTAGATGACTCACTTTCAAGTTCACTTGACCCAGTTGACTTAAGAGAAAGCACTTATCCAAGAAATTGGCCAACACATAAAAGCTTTCACTAAAAAACTTTTAGAGGAATGGTTTATTATATGAAACCATTTGATGCCAAGAAGGTGGTTGTTCACAAAAGAAACCGTTTGACACCTAATCCTCAAGATTATAGTTTGGGTTAGTGTGTCTTATGGAGATTAGTGATTGGAGTTCAAGAAACCTGGAAACTAAATCCAATGGTTTCATTATGTATTTATATGTACAATGTACAACATTATTTGTGAATAATAAACAAAATTAATTTTCCAATTGTGTTTAATGGTGGTATCAGAAAAATGTTAGTAGGATCTATCAAACAGAATAAGGCACTAGTTGTGTGGCTTTCATGAGTGTCAGAGTTGTCGAGTAGTACATAAGACGATCCATAGTTTCAGTTTCATTTTGTTTCACAATGAAATGGGCAGAATGGGTTGAAGGAGATTATCTTACACTGGTATCAAAATGAAAAGGTTGTTAAGAAACCTTTATGCTTAGTACAAACTCCAATACTGTATGATTGTGCTCATGAGTATCCACTTAGCCTATTGTATCCCAACTAGACTAGAGGACCGAATTCTATTGGGATTGCATCTGGCTCATGAGTATGATTCTTAACTCATGATTCTGCTCATGAGTATGATTTGAAATCCATGAATTCTTTTTCCATTTCTATTTTTATAGTGAAGTACACTATTGATATTAATATACCATCATCATTCACAAATTTTTCGTAATTCCATGGTCTACATGTGCACGATCCTTCCTCTCTCTTTCTACTCATGTCGTCCATCTCCACACCTATCACACTAGTCTGTTTTTTACACTTAGTTACCTAAGTAAGGAAAAACGTTGTTCGAACTCAAGAAACTTGTGGCCAAATTTTCTCTTTTGACGCACATAATATTTATCGTAAAACTCTCACACTTAGTTGCTCGGATCAATTTTTTACTTAATTGGCTTCAATTTGAGAGCTTATCCTACTTCATTTTGTGATGGAGTTGTAAAATTGATTTTGTCCATAAATTAGTCATGATAAAAGACTAGTATATGTAACATGCACTATTCTTAATACACTAAAACCTACGTTACTCTTAACTCTGCACATCTGGGATAGGGGTATGAACATTTATTAATAGTAGTTTTTTCTGGTAGACTGATTGTTGAGGAAGTTGTGTTGCGCTTGCGAAGAGATGTGTTATAAACACTATGTGCTATGTTATGTTGTGAAGGGAATGGAAGAAATTATTGTAAGTTTGAATCTTGGAAGAGGTTCTGCGCAACTCTATGGTCCGACATAATATCCTCATGCCGTCCGCGATGCTTGTCTAGGTGGCTGAGCATTGAAGAATCTTTGTCGTGTTACATTTCCATATGCTTGTCTATGAAATTTGTGTGCCCCATAGTAGAAAGACTAGAAGGCATAAGAAATCTGTTTTTGTGTAAACGATTAGATTCTGTCTTATGTATTCCAAACTGGGGGCATGCTTTTATGAAGAACTTGTAGTTATAGTAGTAAAACTACTAGAGTTTTGATGTATCCTAAATGGAGAAGAGATTCGGAAGCTTGTAAGGCTTGAACATCCTCTTGCCTGACCACAAAAAATAAACCCTCACAGTGAACACATTTGGTGAAGATTGGAGCGACAAGGTGAGTATGGCGATGTCATTAACAATTTGTTGTAGTATAGTTGTAGGCAAGTCTCCAAATTGAGGGTTTATTTTATATTTGTTTTACAATAAATTCTACCACATGAAAGTTTGTATTCTCAAATTCAACTTAATATTGCCATTGAAACACTGTGCTACAAAGTTTCGCTCGATGCATCAAGAGTTGTGAAAGGTTTTGTTTGCAAAGTTGTTTAAGTGGGTGTAAGTGAAAGTGGAAGAGAAAGTGGGTATTAGATGCTTCTAGGATATTTTCTGCATAAAAACAAGGTCTATCTGTTGAAGGAAGAAGATTGTTTAGACTGCCCGCACTTGAGAGATGTTGCTTTCTTACACCGTCATTTTATAAGAAGATGAAAATTTTGTTTTAAAAGTTCCTTTTCCATTAATGCATCATTCAAATTTATTATGAAGGCATTCATTTTGAAGACTTTCCGAGTCCATCTCTTACTTGTCAAATTTTCATTGTAAGTGGGTACATTTTTGGTTGAACACGACACCCTTAATTTTCTCATTGTAAAAATGGCTAGACTTGATGATTTGTTACAGATTTCAAACACTCTAATCATGTCCATTGTTCATAACAATGTCCAAATCAGCAAGGACACACTTTCTAATATTTGAATTTGTTTAAAAAATGCTCAAATAAAAATTGAGTTTTTGGAGTTAGAGTCACAGTTACAAAAGAATGAATTATGAGAACTAAAGATGAGTTGTAATTTTGAACCTGTTTTGTTCAGAACAACTTGCTTGAGCATGACTCATAGATTGATCAGTAGTTAGAAAATGATAATGGAGCATTTTGGACGCAGTGGAAAGTCCTGTTCAGTGCTCCAAGAAGGCAAGGGTATGCAAGGGTCATTTGCATACATATGTGAAAATTCAACCTGCACTTCCCAAAACCTTTATAATACATTGGGAAGAAATTGTGCACAACAAAAAAAGAATTGGTGTTGGATATGATAAAGATGTATTTTTTCAAGTTCTTGATTTTTCCAAGCCTATACAGTTTCGTAGTGTTGGATTTCTCGATGATGTTTTCCCACAACAAATTTTCAAATGTCAACATTGTGATTGAGTTGGACATGAGAAAGATCATTGTTATGATCTTCATCCTTGTGAAAGAAGAATCATCATTCAAACAAATGTTTCAAGCATAAGACTACTGTAAAAAAGAAAATTAATTTTGGATGGATTTTTCTTGGGATTGGTCTAAAACTGCCAAGAATATTTACAAGTCATACCTCAAGATATGTTCGAGAGTATTGAGTAGTATTGCAGTGAAGAGTAATTCATCTTCTCACCCTGTATCTGGTAAGGGGGGAATTTATGGAATTGATAGTCTGCTACAGGTTTGAATATTTATCAAGCAAGCCTAAGTCAGAGATAATCAAAGTTGTATTGCTACATCCTAGAGTCCATGTTTAGAAATCATATTCAGAGTTGTAGACATAGTTTTTTTGATTTATGCTCCATGAGAATTATACTCCATGTGCATGTTTGCATGTTTTTGGCATGCTAAGATTTGTGAAGGAGCACATCCACTAGCAGAAGATGCCAAAATACGAATTGTTCTAGGAATTGATTTGATAGTTCCAAAGTTGGTCTGTCTGAGGAACTTCTATGATAGTTCTAGAGTTGGTGGTCATCTTTGAACCATGACTGGTTGAGACCTCTGATTTCTCCCATATTTTGGTATCGTTTGTGGTTTTCTCTTAAAAACTAAAACTACCATCCCTGGTTTGTGGTCATCCTTCAAATCCATTTCCAAGAGACATTTAGCTCTTGGTTGAGATGCATTTTTGCATTTTTAGCTCACATACTTGGACTTTCATACATCCCTTCGGATTAAAGGGGGGATTCTAGACACCTAATCATCAGGGTTATAGTTTGGGTAAGTGTACGTTATTGAGATTAGTTATTGGAGTTCAAGAAACCTAGAAGCGGAATCTAATGATTTCATTACGTATTTATATGTACGATGTACAACATTCTTTGTGAATAATGAACATAATTCATTTTCCAATTGTGTGTTCAACATAAACAATAATATTATTTCTCTTTTTCAATATATGTATATGAACTGGGCTTTATATCACACCTCTCTATTGGTTGAGCACTAAATAATTATAACCTATTGGTGATCCCATACCTTCTTCTCACACTGCTTCATACAACAAATTTTGAGATTTTATTAAAAATATGAATTGAATTTTATCGATAAATCAATTTAATTGAAAGCATTAACATATTAACGAGTTATTTTGACCAATTCAATCAAATTTGGGTAACTATGCTTGGAAAAATTCTCGTTATTTACGAATTTTTAATGGAAGTATTACCACTTCTCTCGATAATTCTTTTAGGAATTGCATAATTATAAGTTGTTTCTCTTTCTTGATTTTGTTTTTTTCCATATTTTATGTTTCAAACTTTTCTTTTCCAAGTCAAGTCAAGAGGCACATTTCTCTCTCCTTTGTTTTGTTTTTTCAAGTACGACGATTTGAATTTATATGAATGGAAAAAAATTGCAATTAAATTATCGAAGATTTTCCACCACTATTGACTAGGTTGCATCCATTAAACCAAATCAATACATGATCATTTTCAATAAAAAGAAAATGTTGTTGTCTACTGAGGCCAGAATTTTGCCCAGACTGCAAAATTCTCGCTAGAATATGACAAAAAACTTTTAAAGAAATCCCATAATGGGATTATTTGAATATTAGTGAAAATGGATTCAACACTATCAAGAACTCCTCAACACCCCAAATCCTAAAGCTTGACAACTGTAACTGGGGTTTCCAGAAAATGTTTGTTGGATTTTATCAAAATCGTATTGGAATTTCCATTGTTTTCTAGGGGAAATTGTGGCCTATTTAGACTAGGGCATTTTTTCATTGCATTACAATTTCCCAACTCAGATTAGTTTATATCCTTCATTTTTGTTGACACATAGTACTTAATATGATAACAACTATTGTAACTATAAATATAGGTATATACATAGGGCATAACAAAACTTACAATGTTTGGCTCTGAAAGAAGTTGAAATCAGAGAGTGGGAAATGAATCACACAAGTATTGTTCTTGTCACAATATTTATGTACTCTGTGATCATGGTTGTAGCAATTACTATCATTTAACATCCTTATACATATACTGAAGATTATTAATATCTGTTTGTGCAAACATGTGGATTAACTTCCATTGAATGTCTTCCTTAGGGTTTTATTTTTAAATGGACGAAAGATGTTGGGAAAAATTCTCTATTCATATTGTTGATGGTTGTGTATGGACTACAAAAAATTGTGTGTCCAATCCCTGCACAATCTGATCGTATGGCCCAATTGGAACATCCTTCGTTGGGTTATAATCTTGTTAGCATAAGTATTCCAATTTCTATGGGTAACTGCACTTACTTTTGGATATTCATGGTAAGTCTAGAAGGATAGTTTTTCTTTCGGAGTTTGGGATTCCCACTTTAGTTTTTGGTCATCAATAGGGTGGTTTCTTTGAAAAAATAATTTGAGTGGTTTAACCCATTGGTTTAGGTTAAACAATGGACTTGTCACAGTGGAAAGCACTTGCTATTCAATATTAGGCCCTACATTGTTACCACACTAGAAAGTGTTTGCTAATTAATACTGGGGCCCCACCGAGGTGTGAAGCTTGGTTAACCCATCTAATGTGATTGTGGGTAGTTGCCTTAGGCTTGGGAGTATAGGGACGGTCCCCTTTGGAGCCCTAATCCTAAACAATATGGGTGGTATAATCCCAAGAAAATTTGGTCTTCTAGTCAAATTTAGAATCATAGTTAAACAATTTAGAATTTTATTCTCTATTAAAGCTAGAATCATAGTTTAAAAATTTAGAATTCGATATGATATGCAAAAAAATTGATGTAAATATTTTCAATCCAAAAAAATATTGTGAAAATTTTGGATCTATCATGATCCCTCTTTCTTCTATTCTAATTGTATTTTCTAGATTCATGGTTTAGATTTAGGTTCTTATCAACAGTGTGAGTTTCAATTACAAGATTGGGATAGAGGGATACTCAACCTCGAGCTAGGACATTGGGATTAATTACATAAACTAAATAGAATGTTTCCTTTCTCATTCCTCTCTATGGGATATAATTGGGACTAATATAGATTGAGAAGGCTAATTTGATCAGGGCCCTATTAAGGTTAGATAACCTAACCTAGATTTATTTGATTGGTTTTTTATTCCCAATTCTTTGATCACACCCCTATTAAGGTTAGAGAACTAAACCTAGCTTTCTTCGCTTGGCTTCTCATTCCTAATCCTAGTTCATGTAGATGACTCCACTTTCAATCTCACTTGATCTGGTTGACTCAAGGGAGAGAACTTGTCGAAGAATATCACCAACACCTAAAATCTTTCACTAAAAAAGTTGGAAGAATAGTTCATCGCATCAAACAATGAAAAGCTAGGAACATTTTTTTCAAGCTAGAAACTACAATCTTCCTTTCTTTTCATGACTCTATGTTGGTCGAGCGCTAAATAACTATCTCCCTTGTGATCCCAAGTTTATTTCCACATTGTTTTCTATTGAATCTCGTTTTCTACACAATAGTTTTTACTATAAAATTTCAATTTTTTTTAAAGAACAAATTGAATTTTACCAATAATTCATTTGAATTGAAAGTATTGATAATTTTTTGAATTATTTGGATCAATTTGAATTTGGTAACTAGGGTGGCACATGTAATGTCTCCCTCATAACAACACTTTTACCACAACTAGTTAGAAATTGGATGTATAGAAATCAATTCTTTTTTCTTAATTAAATTTTATTTAAAACACCCATTTTCTAGGCTTCCATGTTCAAGTTTACATGTTCTAATGAATTTTCCTTCCATATAGTTTTATGTGTATTCATCACAATGGAACGTTTACTATTATGATGCTATTCTTGGGTAAAATTGCACATTGGATTTAAGTGAGTGAGTGTTAGGACCATATGTCCCCCTCATATTCACGATGGTGCACAAATGTTTTCACCTTAAAATTTATTAAATTTTCTTGTATGGAGGTCTAGAATGATTTTTATGCATCCTATGACCTTTACAAACTTATTATATTACAAGACCCATGTGAAAACTTCCACTCTTGGCCTTATCATATTATTACGTGCATACAGGTTATCTACACAATCCCTTCTACGCATAAAAATGATCCCTCTAGTCCAATGAGTGGATCTAGTAATAACCGAAACAAATACATACAAAACTCTCCTAGTTTAAATCAGAATGACATGAGAGAGGAAATATGGCCTACCTCCCTCCCATGTGGTTGCTTTTCGATGTCGATGTCGATCTCCTCACTTCTAAGCTCTCTCCTCGCTATCCTGTTGTGAATGAATACCTACAAGAGAGATCAAACAAAAAAAAATAAGGAAAAAAAAAGAATATGCATTCTAATGTAAACCATATGACAAATCAAGAAGCATCATACTAAGAAAGTAGTCATTTAGACGGTTATGGAAAGTAAACATGCATTGTATTAATAATAAACACAAGAGGGAATCATACAACCATTGCCTTGATGTTGGAAGCCTCATCTGGGATGGGTTTCCAAGTCCAAGCCAAGACCTCTCAATCTCTCATTTATCCTTCACAAATTGGAAGAAGTTAGGCACAATTTAGCAGCAACATGACCAATCTAGTCTGACTAACCATTTGAGGGTATAAGGGAATGAATTTATAGGGAAGGAGAGGGAGTTAAGGATCCACAAAAGAGGGAAGAAGGAACAAATATTAAGGGGAAGATCCCTAAAGGTAGGATCAAAGACTCAAAAGGGAGAACTCGACCATATCCTTATTCAAAAATAACCAGCTCATCGTTCTCGAGGCTTCTAGTAAGAGAAGCTTCTGCTCCATTTTTGGAGAAACTGCCTAAAGAGGATCAACATGGTTTTTCCTATCCAAATTCACGCTACCAATGTTAGTCACTAGTTATACCAAAGCGTACCAGCATGGGTTTTCTTGCTAAAAGTAGTGCTAGGCTTGCAAATAGGGTTTTTTTACAAGTTATTCCAGAATTACTTTAAGGCATTTCTTCTTATTTTCTTCAGGGATGCTTTGATCAATGCTTTTCATGGTGAATTCATTGATAGATTTTGTTGCTTTGTGACATTTTGGGCAAAGTTTGACAACTCAGGGTATGAGATAGGAAGTGCAACAAATAATTGTATAACAGATGCCCCCTAACACATGAAGTTATAACGGGAACTGATGGCTGAAGTTCTTTACAAGTCAAGGTAAGGACTTTAGAGAACTACCATCAAGAGACCTCTAAATAAAATGTAATACAACATACATGAGATCTCTAAGTATGTATTTAACAATACACAAATCCACAGCATGGGCGCAACCATCTGACTAGAAAGGATCATGTGTATGGATCCACGACATGGATGCAACCATCCGACTAGAAAGGATCATACGTATGGAACCACGAAATGGACACAACCATCTAACTAGAAAGGATCATATGTATGGATCCACAACATGGATGCAACCATCCGACTAGAAAGGATCATATGTATACAATCATGAATACTAAATAAATCCACACAACCTGGATTTATTAGATGATATCTAGGATCTTCATCTCTGTCCCATTCCAACCAAAGTACAAATCTAACCATGTGAATTAATGTTTTGAAGTTGAACATGGTAGAAACCACCTTGTTGTGAAGGAAAATCCCCTCTACGATCAGAGGCCATCCCTCTAGCCCAATGAGTGGGTCTAGCAATAAGCCAAACAATCTAATACCCACTTGCCTAGCTTATGCTTGACAAATGCGGGAATAAGGTGGAACCTACCTTGTTCTTATGTTAATCGCTCAATCCTTAGAGATGACTTTGAATATTTTGCTCCAGGCCTCGCTCCTTAGTTTTTCTTCATGCCTGGAAACCTACAAGGAATATCAAAGTACTATGTAAGATACAAGAGCATATATAACATACATCAAACATAAACTACTTAAAAAATCAAGGAACATTAAGCTAATAGCATAAGCATTTGCACAATTATGGAAAATGAACATAAGATCTATATATTAAGAAACTAAAAAGGGAATCATACAACCTATGCCTTGATGTTGGGGCCCTCCTTTTGGTGGATGCCCAAGTCTAGGAAAATACACTTCAAGCACTCCTCCTCCAAGCTAGAACAGGTAGCATGTAAGCATAATCTCAGCATAGGGATGCAAAAATCAATGACAAACCATTTGGGGATGCAAGGGAGTGAATTTATAGGAAGGAGAGGGAGTTAGGGATCCGAAAAAGAGGGAGGAAGGTCCACATCTCAAAGGGAAAAACCATGAAGATAAGATCAAGAGGCCCAAATGAGAGAGCTCAACCATATCAACAACAACCAATATCCATCTCATTGTTCCCAAAGGTTCTAGTAAGCGAAGCTTCTCCTCTAGTTTGGGAGAGCTTTCTAGAAGAGGTTCAATGTGAGTTTTACTATGAAAGCCCACGTTGGAAGTGCGAGTGTAAAACTGAGCAACCTGCCATCAGCACAGGCAGGCAGTGGAGAAAAATGTGTTGATGCCAAATATTAGGTTTTTAGGCAGCCTTCTCTAGAATGGATTTAGGGCAGTTTTCCTTTGATTCTTCGGGGATGCTTTGGTGTGTATATCATGATGGATATGCTTCATAGTAGTCAATGTTTTGTCACTTCAGGATATGGCATAGGAAGTGAATAGAATATATGACAAAATATTGTGTAACAAATGCCCCCTAAAGCATGAAGGTGGAACATGGAGTGATATCTGAGATGCTTTACAATTCAGTGCAAGGACTAGAACAACACCGTTAGGACACCTGCAAATCAAGCATATACATATACATATACATATACATATACATATACATATTTGACATCTCTGATGATCATGCCTAGCAATATAGGAATAGGCATCTAATAATACATGAATCCGTAGTATGGACGCAACCATCCGTATGAAAGTGATCATGTGCAAAGATCCTCGGTATGGTCATAGCCATCCTAATAGAAAGGATCATGATTGTGGGCCCACGGTATGGTCACAACCATCCTTCAAGAGGAAACATGTGTACAATCATGAATGAATCATAACTCCACTCAACCTAGATTCTATTATACAAAATCCAGGGTCTTTCACTCCGTCTCAACCCGATCAATGTACGAATTCTAACATGTGAATAGATGTGTCGAAGTCAAACATGATAGAAAACCACCTGATTACTGGTCAATGATGTAAACCATTAACAAGCACGAGAGAAACCACCAATAATGACAATGCCTCGCAAGGTACAATCAACACAATCCACGACTATGAATAGGGGAACTGAAGTTGAACACCTGTGGAATCATCCGATCAAAGGTTGATGATATAAACTTGTCATCGAATGCAAAGAACTTGCCATTGAGGCACGCAAACTCTAAGGTGTTGGAAGGGAGTTTCTAAACCATTTTCCCAGATAATGAACTGAAGTCGAGAGGAAGTGATCCATCGAAGGAGGGCCATAATGAACCCCACATCATCAACATGAAACAAAAGGAATGTAGTAGAGTAGATAAGTGTGATCCAGGACTGTGGAAAAAAGTTAGATAGTGCACAAGAAAATATAGCATATATAACTTCTCTTGAACATATCAACGACATGACTCCGAAATTTGGCAACATTTGAATCAACATATTTCAGAAGTCATGATGACAGAATGGTGTGATCAGATGAGAGGAAAAATGGATTCCCCAAACCTAGGAAGGCAAGTGACCAAGTGAGGATATCCCAAAGATGACACAAGTAATAGATGAGTGTCATGTTGAAGAGAGACATGCTTCCTTTATAGGATACAAGAGATGAATGCTTTCACTTTCCCCCCACCATTTATATTGATTACCCCATATATTTTTTATCGTAAGCTTGAAGGGGATAACATATGCTTTCCATATAAGTTCACCCTTCAAATGAATCCATCCTAGTAAGTTTTATGAGCCCTAGGAAGGAGGAAAATGGTCGCGTCATGGTGACAAGTCCTACATCATTTAAGTTTTACGAGTCTAACGAAGGTGAAACTCGACATCTTTTTCATGTTTAGATAGTTAGAAAAAGAAGCGAAAAATAAAACTCCAAAGGTCCCCTTTTGTAAATCGTCTCTTGAACCCGAAAAGGTAGAAAACAATATGCAAGAGAACCTCTTGGCCATGTTCGACTAAGGTATTCCTTTTTCATACAATAGTCTATCTTAGTTTGAAAAAGGGTTAAACTTATACTGAGTAGACATCATTTATTTTACTTTTACGAGTTCAAAACGACAAGTACTCGATGATCTTTTTATTTTTCGAGAGTCAGAAAAGAGCTTAAAGATGACTCTAGGGGGTCAAATTTTTGTTTATTTTTTACGAGTCCGAAAAAGTGATAAAATAAAATTGTTGAATTAGTCAAGATAAATCACTCTCACGAAGAACATATGACATGTCGCTGCACAAGAAAATGCACATTACTGATTTTGAGGAAAAATATTAAAAAATGAGTGAAATATGCCCTAATTTGGTAAGAATATTATTTAAAAACTATAAATATGCCAAAAATTCAGTCATTTTTACCATTTTACCAATTTGCAATTGTGAGAGCATTTTTACCTCAGTTTACCTCGATTTTTAAGCAAGGAGCACAAGCAATCTGGGACACCATTTTTCAAGCTGCTTGTTACAAGTAATAGATATGTCCTTTCCCTTCATGTTGGTAGTCATTTATGAATTTTCATTCATAGGGTAGGTTGCAAGGAAGATTTTCAAAAAAATTACATCGTGTGTGACCTGCGTGGGTTTCACCCATTGTACTTGCGCCACTCACCCTAAGGCCAGTTAGGCACTCAGGCTTTCAGCGCGAAAAATTTCCTAAATAGACACGTTGGCACTGAGATAAAAATTTTGAAGTAAAATATTCCATGAAAAATAGTTAATCTTGATTTTTCTCTCCATGGATGCTCATGAAATGTTAGTTTGTTGATGCTTTGTAGAACAACCAGTCCAAAATGGTGATTGAATGGAAAGAGAGGGGTCATGAAGCTGAAGACCTTTAGTTTATGCATGATGAAGACTGTATTTATGCCCTACGAGCATGTGGATTACTCAGTTTCTTCATGTTTCCCGAGATCAGAGAACAACCTTAGTTATTGTAGCACTTAATTAGTTGGTGGGATGTAGATCACCAACTATTCAAGTTCGGGGATCAAGAGCTCGAAATAGAGATCATTGACACATACCTCATTACTGGGTTGTCCAAAAAGGAACAACGGGTGCAGTTATTTGGATCACGCACTGGAGGGGAGAGCAAAAATATGATCATTGCGAGACACTGTCTGGGAGCCAAAGAGGGTAACAATGGGAAGATTGACGTAAAGACTATTACCAAACTCTCAATGTGAACAATATTACACACTATGGCCCGAATGGTTGGGGCGTAAGAATTTCATGAGGCATTAAAGTCTCATTTCCAATATGCTATCGAGTGCCTAAATCCCACGGTTTTCAACTGGTGTGAAGGTTTGTTGGTGTGCATGAAGCACTAACTAACCAAGTGCAAGAGGGGGAATTTGAAACAATTTGGTTTGAGATATATTCTAGTGATGTTCATCCTGGAACTTGTGCCATTGTTTTGCTATCAGTGGTTGGAAGTGGATCCGCCAACGCCCAGAGATCCACGATTTCTCAAATGGGGAGAGTTGATGTCGTGACATGGGGGCAGTGAACAAATGTCATTCCCTACAATGCTTTTCATATGGTTGCATCAACAGCTAATGATGGTCAATGATTGGGCCATTGGAGAAAAACCGACATAATGGTTGGATGACATATGCAAACCAAGTAGAGGATGAGGTAAGCAAAGGAAAAGGCTTGCAAAAGAAAACTAACACACCAAAACAATACTGCACACTAATGAAAACACACTAATGTACATAAGTATCTACATAGAAAACACTCTTTTTTTCTTCAGATGGAGCCCATTTGCGGACTCGGTTAATTGATAAATAGAGAATAAAACCAGATTTTTACCATTGGCATGATGTGTAAGCATCGTCTCGGCCAAATAGTGGAATAATACATATAAGTGACAATGCCCCCATGCCCCCTGGGTGAGTTAGGGTTACGAGTCATACGATGAATGCCCCATTGTGATAATGGGCGAACGATAAATACTCAGTGAGAAGATCTCATAAAACAAGGCAAGAAAATATTAATCTCATCACGAGAAAAAGATGTCCCTAGTTGAAAGATTTTAACAAATTTAGGTTGAACTGAAATGTAAATGGGCACGATAGTAGTGATGTCAACAATGTTTCCCACAGATAAAACTTCATGCACCAAGATGGGTGTTTGAAGCGGATGGGTAAATGTACAAGAAACAAAGGTATCCAAACATGATGAAATCTCTCCAAGACTCGGGAGAAACAAGGAACAATGATGAGCATCATTCCAGGAAGTTTCCTCAAGAGACATAACCTCGGTGATACTCTTGTTAGTGGGAAATGTATCTTTCAAGGGATCTGGAGAATCCCAAGAACTAAGCCAAGAAGACTGTGAGTATCTGTCTAGATGCATACTAAGAGTAGTATGACTTTCAGAAGTAGTTGTCAAAGCCAAAACATCAACTTGGTAAGCTTGTTCGACTAGGCTAAGCGACATAACATCGCCAAAAGAATCAACTTGCTTGGGAGAAGGAACGATCCAAGGATCGTAACAAGTAGAGATCACATTGAAAAAAGTGTGACATGAGGAGGTGGGAGGGAAAAAGTTCCCGTAAGAGAAGAGTTTTTAAAAAGACCTGCCCCAATGCTCTCATAAGGAATGTCGATATTTCCCACATATGGTTCGTTGTCATTCGAAGAACCGGAAGAGAAAAAGGCTAGTTGATCAACAATGACTATTTTCCCTTCATGAGCAAAACAGAGCATGCGGAACAAAGAACAAGCCACACAAAACATAGCATGAGTTCAACTTCATCCAAGTAGAAGGTTATAATTCAAATTCACATCAACGACTTCTACTTCTAATTCAACAATTTTGACTTCCAACATAATGGGAAAACTTGTGAGAATACTGTAAGGACGAGATCCTCTGTCATAAAAGGCTTCTAAGGTGTTCGGAGACTAGTGTAGAGGTGGAGAGCCGATAACTTTCTAGCATGAAACAAACATGATGCAGGTGGAATCACCCTCATCAATCATAGCTCGATGAGTCATCTTCCCTTTTGTAATGACTTGGATTAAGAATGAAAGTTGATGGGGAAGTTGAGGAACATGATTTTCCAGGTCAAAAGTGATCAAACTCGAATTAGTAGTGTCAATTCCTCCTATAGAAGATAGTAATGCTTTTCAATTCGATGGAAAACTCTTGAGAACTTCCAAGGCATACATCGCTGAAGGCGCTTGAGCTAAATCTTCGACAATATTGTAATGTTGGGAAGCTTGCGCATTCTGATTATAAGATGATTTTCGAAGAACACCCTTGGGAGGAGGTTGGATAACATAGTCATTACTAGATATTTGAATATGAAGAGGACCAGAACTGGGTAGAGTAGAAGTAGAAGGTGTATTAGTAACTTCTTTCTCCATAGTTTGTTTTTGAGGAGTTTGATAGTCTTTTGACCAGGTGGAAACAGAAATAGGCATTCTTCCACTCATGTAAACCTGAGAACCTGAAGATGTAGAAGATTGCAATTGTTCTACCAATTGGGTTTGTTGTGATGAGAAAGGTTCTTTCAGTACAACCAATATTGCTTGAGTTCCTTTTAACAAATGACTAACTTCCGCACGACAGGGACAATCCTTGGTATAATGATCTTCCTCACAAATGAGGCAAGGATATTTGTGCTTACGTTTAGATGCATCATTAGTAGATGACTTCCTATTTTTGGGGTATTAGATTTTTCTTTTCCTTTACCCTTCTTTTCACGTTTAGAGGCTTTTTCTGCTGTGGTAGACTGAATGACATTAACCTCAGAGGTTTTAGTAGGATTTGGAGAGGGATTCAGAGGATTGGATGGACAATTCGAAATGGATTTTTTCTTTTAAGAAGCTTTACTAGAAGTTTGAGTCATTGATCCAATAATACCATCAACAGATGGTACATCCAGAGGCTTAGAAGATGCTAGATCCATAGATGGCCTTGGAGCATCATGAAAGAGATATTATAACGTGCCTTATTGGAAATACACCAAATCTGAATATTGGGCATGGGAAATGGCTTGATCTTCAGTTACACAACCTTCCATCACTATGTCCTTGCTAATTTTGTTGACGCATAATTTGGTAAACCATTCAGTTAAAAACTCATTAGGTATATCAAACTTGATAAGGCGAGGTCGACGTCTCCATTCATAGATATGATTAGAGATGTGGGTATAGTAGTATTTAGTTTCAAAGACATAATCAGATGGGTACCAGTTTCATAACAAACCAGTATCTGGATGTGAGTAAGGAAGTCCATTGCCAAAGAATTGAAGTCTTGATAGGCACTTCGAGGTAACTTGATGTACCATTTCGTGACAACACCTGTCAGGGTTCGTTGGAAGAGACGTAGACAAACAGAGTCTTCAACCCAAGAATTGGATGAACACCATAAATGGTAAGTCATAACGTGGGCCTGGAGGTCTTCTCTAGACTTTCCTTTGAATTTCAGACAATCACTAGGAATATTAGTGGGAACTGGAGGCCAATAAGGTGAATGAAGTATTGGATGATTAGTGAGCCTTGACAGATTTGACAATTCCAATTTTTCTAGAAATGGAAATTACGAGTTGAAAGGCATGGGATGTCATTGATAAGGCCTAGATTGTGGATTCCATCCTTGTTGGTATGGGTTCTGTCCCCAAAGTGGCAGATTTTGACCATAAGGAGCTTGATATTTTCCCCACTAAGGGGTATTCTGACCATACAAAGGTGGATTCTGCCCTGACAAAGGTGGATTTTGACCAGGGTAAGGTTGATACTAATCTGCCATAGGCCGTTGAGAAACATAAGGTGGATAAACAGTTTGCGCAACATATGTATTATAAGTTTTTTGTTGCAACTATTGACCCTGGTGGTAAATTAGTTAGCCCTACTATTGCACGAGTTGACCTTGTGGCTACAGGGGTTAACCTCACTAATATAAGGGTTGGTTTTGCTACTGCAACGGTTGTTGGTAAGGACCTTATTGCGCATAAGGTCCTTGTTGTACAAAAGGTTGTTGTTGTTGGTAAGTTCCTTGTGGAATTTGTTGATTTTGAGGTTGATATTGATAATTTCCATCTTGGATTTGACCAAATGCCCCAAATGAGGGATTTCAACCAGGTTGCATTTGGGGACATGTATGTTGAAAAAGGGGTGGATTTTAAGGCTTTTGAGAGACATATAGAGGGTATGATTGTTGGTAGGGTATTTAAGCTGAAAGAGGCTATTGATACGAGATCTGGCCTGATCCAGATGGAATTTATGATCCACTAGGATAAGGTATAGTGCCAACATTTTGACTAGCTCCAGTAGCGTGAGTTTTTGGTGCACTCACATAAGCTCCACCTGGAACATGAGTTGCATAAGGAAAAAGTGGATGTTCCCCCCATGCGGTGGGATAGGTGGTGGCACATATTGTCCACTTAATGGAGGACCTTGAGAACCTATAGGGACATTAATTTCCCCAACTATAACTATTGGTTGTATAGGAACTAATGAAACTACAGTCGTTATAGGAATTTGAGAGGCCACATTTGAAACAAATAGACCAGAAGTAGGCATGGTGCCTGATGAAAAAATGGGATTGTGATAAAGTGAAGACACACTTGGAGTACCTAAAACTAATTGAGCCAGAGATGTATAACCAGCTGGAAACAAAGGCTCACTGCTTTCAAGGGGTGGTGGAGGTGCAAAACTTTGCACATATGGATAACCTTCAGGCAAAAGTCATATTCATAATCATTATCAACACTAGGAGTATGAGGAGATGAGAATTTTGGAAGACCTTGAGAAGAGGCTGGAAACTCACCTTTTGAAGCCAAGGGTGGAAATAGTTAGCGAGGAGGAATATGAGATGGTCATGGAGATAACTCCAAAGGTACACGAGGATTATCATATGGACTATAAGGTTCTTGAGGAGATATAACCAGTGGATCAAAAAGTAGATTGAGAGAGAATAAAATAAACCTTTGTGGACTCTCAGGGGCTTCTGGACCATATTCATGAGATGATGATGAGTCTCGGGGTGGATGACGAGAAGCAAGGGGTTGGATACTTTGGAAAATTCCAAGTTCAAGACCTTGGACTTCAAATGACTGTGAAAACTTTGGATGAACTCCTTGTGATGACCCTTAAGTGTTAGATGATGAAGGGGAAATGTAAGGTGAACCGGGTGGATGAGCCACAATTAACTTTTCTCAAAAACAATAAAGGGATGGTTGATTTAAGACTACATTTAACATTTACTATCAATTAGGCAATATGAGGCCAAGGATAATTGCATAGGTAAGTCATGTTATCATGGCATTTAAATTTTAGAAAAAAACAAGAAATAAATAAAAAAGGTTGTACTAGGCAAGATGGTTTACCACGTATCCGTGAACCGTTACATACACCTTAGCCAAAAACAAAGGCTTAACATACGACAACCAATCTGCCCAAATGTTGTGTTCGATGATCACGTTTACAAGGCAGTTGACTCAGTTACCTGTGGCTAAAAGACAACAACCTAGTGGGGTCTCTAGATATATACTCAATGGTACGGGGGGCACAAATTCATGTTAGCTTTGCCTAATGCATCACTGATCGATGAGACTGTTCTAGTATACTTACCATACGAGAGTGCCCCTGATATACCCTAGAGTACTAGAGAACCTCCGATATACTTATGTACTAGAACGAGATTTCACCCTCGAGATACAATACAAGAAGTTGAGGACAACTTCTAGGTTTATAGATGTCGGAACATGTTTCTAGCCTAGACCTCTAAATGTTTGCATTAAGTTCCAAATGCTCTTTAGGTTAATTCAATAGATTTTAAAGTTTTTCTTGAATTAGGTTTCAATTTTGGGCTCAAATGATGTCACCTTTTATTTCAATGAATTCTATGTGAATGAGGGAAGACAATTCAAGTAATTAACGCATCAAATAAGAGAATACAACAAACAATATGTATCCACTAACTTTTTCCAAATGCAAAATGCAAGAGAAAACTAAACTTCACTTTCACTAATGAATATGCAATCTATTGAAAGCAAAAAATGATCTTCACTTCACTAAGATGCACTTTTACTTATGTGATGCTCTTTGATTTTCAAATGTTTACATGCAACTAAGCTTTAACTAAAGAAAAAAAAATGATTCAAAATACTCTTATAATGCAAACAAGGAATCAATCAAAGTAAAACCAAATTCAAAAGCACTCAATGAAAATGTCTTTCACTTTCTCTTTCGAATAGATAAGAAAATATACTTATTTCATTTTGTAAACCAAACAATGTAATCTATGATTGATAAATGACAAAGATGGATTTCAAATGCAAGATGACCTAGCAAAAATGAAAAATAAATTTGCACAAAACAAACTGAAACCAATGTAAATCAATGCTTCAAGCGGTTTTACAAGATGAATAGACCTAATCATTCAACAAACCAGAGACTCAATGACACTCACAAGTGGCAACTGACAAGCAAATGACCTATAAACCCTAAAATCAATCCAATTGCACTCAAACACTTGAAAGTTCAAAGAAGTAATAATTTGATAATAAAATGAGGTAATCAATCAAAACATAAATAAATCCAGTCATGCGGGAAAAAACAATACCCCAGGGGCTCAGATCCACTAGAGTTTGACAAAGAAACCCTAGGTTTTTTTCCAATCTCAAGGATCGGGGAAATTGTTATGGCCAAACTAGCACTGAACAGGGGATCAATGTGACTGTTTTAATAAAAAGTGTGCTAGGGTAAGGAAAAAAGTAAAAAATAAAAATAATTTCACAAAAACTTCCAGACTGAGCACTCTAAGAAAGCAACTAGTGATTGTGTAGACCTATATCAACCCAAACTAACTAAGAACACAATGGTCAGTCAAACTGATCAGTAGATCAGTTGAGAAAGAATAATGAATAGTAGCTTCGTCAGTGGAGTCACCATTTTTTTGGGAAGGAAAATACCCTCTATGGACAAAGGCAATCCCTCTAGCCCAATGAGTGGGTCTAGCAACAAACTAAACAATCTAATACACACTTTCCTAGCTTATGCTTGACAAATGCAGGAAGAAGGAGGAACCTACCTCGTTCTGATGCTAATCTCTTGATCCTTAGAGATGGCTTTCAATATTTCACTCCAGGCCTCGCTCCTTAGTTTTTCTTCACGTCTGGAAGCATGCAAGGAATATCAAATTACTATGAAAGATACCAGACCATATATAACATACATCAAACATAAACTACTTAATGATCAAGGACAATTAAGCTAATAGCATAAACATTTACACAATTATGGAAAGTGAACATCATATTTATATATTAAGAAACTAGAAAGGGAAGCATACAACGTATGCCTTGATGTTGGATCCCTCCTTTTCCTCGATGTCCAAGTCCAAGAAAATACTCTTCAAACAATCTTTATCCAAGCTAGAATGGGTAGCATGTAAGCATAATCTTAGCATAGGGATGCAACAATCAATGACCAACCATTTGGGGATGGAAGGGAGTGAATTTATAGGAAGGGAGAGGGAGTTAGGGATCCACAAAAGATGGAGAAAGGTCCACATCTCAAGGGGAAATCCCATGAAGATAATATCAAGAGGCCCAAATGAGAGAGCTCAACCATATAAAAAACAACCAATATCCAGCTCGTTGTTCATGAAGGTTCTAGTGAGCGAAGCTTCTCGTCTAGTTTGGGAAAGCCTGCCAGAAGAGGTTTAGCATGAGTTTTCCTATGAAAAGCTGCATTGGAAGCACGAGTGTATAACTGAGAGACCTTCCATTAACATAGGCAGGAAGTGGAGAAAAATGCACTGGAGCCAAAAATTAGGTTTCTAGGCAACCTTCTCCAGAATGGATTCAGGGCAGTTTTCATTTGATTCTTTAGGGAGGTTTTGGTCTGTATATCGTGATGGATATGTTGCACAGTAGTCAATTTTTTGGCACTTCGGGATATGGCATGGGAAGTGAATAGAAGACATGACAAAATAATGTGTAACACACCTTGTTATAAACATATTTGTGCACATCAACCCCAAAATTGTATGTCGATAGACTAGGGCTCATCAACCCCTAAAGAGTTGTTTCATGCCCTAAAGGAACATAGTCATCTAAATACACCATTCCCCAAAAGTTCCACCTAAGAAACCATCTAGAAATGGCCTAAATTAAACCATACTGACTGATCCACTGACAAAGTGTGATTCATACTAAGTGGTACACTGTAAGGGTGCGATGCATACTTATTAGGCCTTCTATAGGGTGTGATGGGCGAGGATGGACAAATGTTTGAGACAGTTTGATACGTGGTTGCTCATAGAATCTTCTAGAAACTTCTCATGTGCCACTTGCCTCTCTAAATTCGTCCAAGGATGAATAAGGGATATAAGAAATCTCCAAGTGGAACCAATTGTAACAAGTGGAATGACATTAATCAAACCCCGTGGATGACTCACACCTTTGCACACATCTATAAATGAATCTCCAATTTAAGAGATCTAGGGGCTGGAATATTGTGAATTGCAAGGAAGTGCTGATAGTTTGTAATTGAGGAAGGAGCATTGTATTGTTGGTGTGATCTTGCTATTTCATGAGGCGAAGAAGGATTGAAGCTGAAAGGATGATGCTGGATTAGACAACTGGATTGTAATTCTTCCTTCTATTAATAAAGTTCTTCAAGTTTTCTTCCATATGATTGTGCAATTGTGAATATTATCATTTGCGAATGCTATCATTTGTTCATTATATATCTGATTCTGTAATGTTTATTTTGTAATAGATCACGATGCTTTGATAGTTCTTTGTTGCTATACTTGTGCAGGTACTCTCCAAGCGTGTTAAGTACGGGGAGGAGTTGCAAGATATGTCAAAGAGGAGAGAGAGCAAAGAAGGGATAAAGTAGAAGCTATAGGTTGGTTCCATTATCTTTCTCTTATCTGTTACACATAGAAGAAATAGTTGAATTTCTTTAAACTGTTGTTTCTAGGGTAGCTGCCAAACCTAGAGGGCTAGCATTCTTTAGGAACACTAGTTTTCCCAGAAATGAATTGGCGTCTCCACTGGGGAAGAACATATGTTTGTTTGTTATTATTGCTTGTTGTATAAGCTATAAACAGAGCCTGAAGTTAGCCAGGTAGCCTTCGAACTGCTCTTGCTCTGCAATTGCATAGTAGATGAATGCTACTTCAGTCAATCTCTGGTTTAGTTTATGAATTAAACATTTGACTTACAAGCATTCTAGATGCCCTTTTCATAGCTCATTAACCTCCCAAGAGATTCCTTCATACCTTGCTCTTTGTTGTTCATTAAAACTCAAATTAACTCATTGAAAACAACTGCACATCTGAGCCAAAACCCATTTCAGTTGCGCTCCCTGGACCATCGCACTATCTTCCACTGTAACCCAGTATGCATTGAATCTCCTGAGTGTGGTAAGTGTGTTGCATCCCTGTTTCTCTGAAGCCTAGGTGCGATGACTGACTAAACTCTTTTTCCATTCTAGAAATTGGAGGTTTTTGACCTTGTTTTCAGTTTTGTTTATTTTTTTGCTGCATATGAATAGTGCCTACTTACTGAAGCCTACTTGCATCAAGTAAATCAGCCTTAATTAGATTAAGAATAGTGAATGCTTTTGTTTGTTTGTTCATCATTTACAATCCTTTGTCGAAAAGTTGTTTAAATCGATTTGTCGCTTTGATGCAAAAAGTGTCATAATTGTCGTTTTGTGTCGAAAAGAGAAGTGTCGTGAATTCTTCCTTCCTTTGATAATTGATTGAACTTTTCTTCATGTATTTGATCTAATTTTTTTATATTCAAAGTGTTAGAAGCATTTTGATTCAAAATTGAAAGTGTCGTGGAGTCTCCCTTTCTCTTTTGAAGAAGAAACTGTCGAAAATGTCGTTTTGAATGAAATATTTCAAATCTTTGCTACATTTAGTTTTCCTTATTGGATTTTTTTCACATTAAGGAGAACGAAAACAAATACATGCATTTGCATTTAGCATTTTTAGATTTGTGTGCAAAAATATTATTTAGGGAAATGCACTAGGGTGTGCTCTTTGCTCTTTGTTTAAAAGCATTGTAATTTTCTTCGCTAGTAGCTAGGATTTTCATTGCTCAAAATAAGAAAATATTGTTTATCATTGTAGATTGCATCTTAGGAATTTCAGATTATCATCACACAGTGAACCATTGAAAATCAAACTCTAAGCAAGATCAACTTTAAAATAAATTTCAATGAGCCTAACAACGCTTTGGAACTTAAAGCAACATATCTAGAGTTCTAGGCTAGAGACGTGTTCCATCATCATTAAAACTAGTGGCTATCATTTTCATTGAAGGTTGGGTGATTCCTCTTCCTTGATATGACAAATGCTAGCACAAACTTGTGCTCCCTGTACCGTCGCGTATATATTGGGAGACAACAATAGGTTTATATCCTTTATCCATAGGAAGCTGAGTCTGCCGCTTTATGGATCGTAATGCACTGAACACAACATTCGGGAAGATTGACTGCTGTACATAAGTCCTTGGTAATTCCTCTTTAATTTATCACCAAGGTGTATATTGCAGTTTTGTGATTGGTTTGGTAATCTCTCTATCTAGATTTCACATGGTAGTCACTTTCATTCCTTTTCGACTCTTTAAAAGAAAAGGTCCATCTGAGCACTTGTCTTTTTAGGCTCATTAAAAATCGAAGGAGACTAGAGTCATCTTTAGCTTTTTCTCGACTCTTAAAAACTGAAAAATCAAAGTTGTGTCCAAGCATCATTAAAATTAATTGAATTCGGAATAACATCCTTGTTCCTTAGTTGATCTTAGGTTGAGATATATGGCGACAAATCCAGAGTCCATTGATCAAGGAATCCCTTTTGAAGGGAATCCTAGTCCTTTTCATTCTTGGGGAAATATTGGTGCTCCTTATATGGCTACATTGTCCCTTCAGGGAATTACCCTTGGCTTGCCAGTATGGCTATTTTCAACCTCTGTGGTTCAAAATGCTGTGATTTCTCCGCAATCGAGTACACCCCCGGTTGAACATGAAATTAACCCTTTGCCTTCTTCCTCATTTGTTTCTCCCTCCCCTTCTTCCTCTTCGCTTGGTGAAAGTAGTGATACTAGTAACTAGGTGGCTGAGAATAAGAAGAAAGGGAAGGAGAAGAAGAAGAAGAAGCCAATTCAACAAGGGAGCAACCAAGCAAACATTGCTTTGAATGCATCATTTAATGAAAATCCGCCCATTAAACTTCCCAAACCCAAATTTCCATGCATACTTTGTACGGGAGGCCATTTTCATTGAGATTTTCCTTGCTATCCTTGGATCTTGAAAGAATGGTCTCCCCGTTCACAAAATCCCGTGTCATCAACTTCTAGAGATCATGTTGGTAACAAACCTTCAACTAGTGATAGTAAAGTTCATGGAAAGAGGAGAAAAGTTAAGTTTCCATGTAGGTTATGTGAAGGTAACCATGCCCTTCACCTTTTTCCCTTTTTGGATGAAGCTAAAAGAGTGTTGGATAATCATCCTGCTTCACCACAACGACTCCCATTTGGTTACAAGAAACTCTCCCTAAGTACTTCACTAGTTGGTAAACCGACTGACTTAAGTCAACAGTTGGTCGAAACCACTCTCTGTGAAAGTGAATCTTATGAGTCCATACCCAACCAAGATCAATAGGTCGAGGTAACAATTGACCCAATTTCACCTTCAACTAATCGTACCTTTCCCGAAGAGAGTGAAAATGATACCATTCAAGTTCTTTTTGTTACTTCGGATTCTAATGAGCTTGGGGGCAATCCATCTGTTCCATAAAGACATGAGGAAAATCCTCCAGTTCTCCTAACACAAGTGGTTAATTCTCCCGTTTCTTCGGTACCCCCTCCAAGTAGTCTACTCACTTCCTTTGATTGGAATCGACTAGCAAGATCCCGCCTTCCATCTTATGTACCTTTTCGGATCATAGTACAAGTTTGTAAAATGATCATATCTGGCACTATTATATATGAAGGTGCATCAGTGAGTATCCTTTCCTCAACTGCTTGGAAAGCACTTGGTTCGCCATCGCTTATGTCTGTTACACAGAATCTGTTAGGCTTTAACAAAGGAACCAATCGACTGTTAAGGATCCTTCCTAAATTACCTATTACTTTGGGAGGAAAAATCATTCATCTAAACATGATGGTAGTCCCAGGACCTTTAGACTACAAATTAATTCTTGGGCGTGACTATGTTTATAACATGGAAGGTATTACTTTAACACTCTTCTGAGTGATGCATTTCCCACATGAATGCAAAATTGTCACCATTGACTAGCTTTCATTTCTAGGTCCAAGCAGAGCTCTAAGTCAATCATCATCCCTAAATGGTCCTTTCGCATCAATGGTATCAATTGAACCTTCATTCCATCCACCTGATAGCCATGAGTAGTCTGGTGAGTGTAATGAAGCTTAGGGGGAATGAACCTAGTTGTAAAGATAAGTTTCCCTGTAGGTTATGTGATTGGTCTGACACATCATTCACCTTTGTCTATTCTGGACGAAGCCAAAGAGGTGTTTTGTTTATTCTGGATGAAGTTGTCCTACCTCACCGCAGTGACTTCCATCTGGTTACAAGAGACTTTCCCTTTTATCATGTTGGGGACATGCAAACCTTTTTTCAAGCATAGTTTTGTCGTTTCGAGCTTGTGTAAAATTGAAATTGACTTCAAGCATAGTTTCTTCGTTTCGAGCTTGTGTAAAAAAAACACTGAATCCAAGCATAGTTCCCCATGGTTCAATCTTGTTAAAAATGAACCCATTTACAAGTAATTAACCTTTGTGATTTCCATTCTATTAGCCTTTTGAGCCTTGGTTGTGTACATGTCATCACCACCATCTCTTCAGCCAATCATATGCTTCCACTTGGTTGTTTTACCCTTTTTGAGTAACAGTTGTGATGACTGGTCTTATTAGCCAGCCTTTTCACAGAAATCATCATGTTTTGAGAAGTTCCAAAACCATCGGAACCAATTGCTACCCTAGATACCATTCATTCCTCAAATTCGAATCCTCTTTAAACCCTTTTTAGACTCGTTAAATATGAAAAGATTGTTGAGCACTTGGCCTTTTCAGCTCGTTAAAGAAATGTCATCCCTCCTGTATTATTTTATCCTTTTTCGGACCTGAGGGATTATTTTACAAAAAAGAACTGATGGAGTTTTCTTTTCATCCCTTTTCAAACTCTCTAAACATGAAAAGGACGAGTTATCCTTGTCGTTAAACTCATTAAAACAATAGCGACAAACTTGTCCATCTAGATGAGACCGAGTTTCATTGTCGCTAGACTCGTTAAAACATTAAATAGCGACAGGTTTTTCTGAAGGGCGAATTATAGAACAAGCATATGTTATCCTCCTCAAGCTTCACAAAAAATAAAGAGGTACTGGTCAGCAATGACTATGGAAAAAGGGGACAAAAACTTGAAGGATTTATGGTAGCAAGTCGCTCTTGAACATGCCACTTTTACTTTATCACCATCATCGAGTTGGGTTGGGTTATTCCGTTCACCGATCATCTCAGCATTGGTCTTTCATACCATCCATATTTTTGGGTTAACGCTACTAATTCATCTTAGTGTTGCCGACATGTTCAAGAGAAGTCATTCAGTTGAGAAGCCATCATCCAGTTAATGTCTCATCCACTGCAATACCTCCAAGCTTCATTTTTTTTCATGACCGCCATTCCTGAACCTCGTGTCACCAGTTAATTTTCACCTCCAGAAATCATTTACTTTGTTTCGTGTTGTAGATGTGGGATACATCAAGGCCCTCCTACGACGAGTCGCTTCTTGTCGACATCAGCTCATTATCCAAGAATTTGACTTAGAAACAACCCTTTCAGTGCTTTGAAGCTTGCATACATCAATGGCAAGTTTCTCACTTCCGGTGACAGGTTGACATCAATGGCCTTCGATTGAAATATTTTGCATGGTGTTTGACGTCGGATCATATATTCACACCACGTGAATTGTACTGTAGTACCTTGAGGGTCATTATCATTACCGGTGATTCCTCTCGCGTCCGTTAACACCTTACATCATTGGCTGGTAATCAGGTGATGTCTGTCCATGTTCGACTTTAGAACATCTCTTCACATGGATTGACTTGTAGATCAAGCGCATATTGAACGAGTTCGAAGACCTCGGATCTAGTTTCATCCATCCAAACTGCGACATATTTAGGGACATAAAAACATCAAATGTACAAAGGCTCTACACAGATGGTCATCCTAACCATGGATGATGACTCTATATCTGAAGAATCACCAGTCTGTATCTGCAGATGACTATCTCATCTATGTACATGAAATGAATTTATAAAGTTGAGCATAGGGATGCCTCCCTCAGCTAGATCATGAAAATTATATTATGTTGATGTATTGTATTGTAACTTATGCAGGTCAACTTCCAATTCAAAACTTTGAATCCTCATGATAAATCATTTCAAACGACATCAATATTTACGACTTATGCTTTAGGGGGCAACTGTTATAGACATATTTGGGCGCATCAACCACAAACTTATATGTTGATAAACTAGGGCTCATTAACCCCTAAAAGAGTTGATTCATGCCCTTAGTCATCTGAATACATCATTCTCCAAAAGTTCCACCTGAGAAACCATCCAGAAATGGCCTAAATTAAACCATACTAACTGCTCCATTGGAAAAGTGTGATGCATACTGAGTGGTACATAGCCAGGGTGCGATGCATACTGACTAGGCCTTCTATAGGATGTGATGGGCGAGGATGGACAAATGTCCAAGACAGTTTGCTAGGTGGTTGCTCATAGAATCTTCTACAAACTTCTCCTGTGCCACTCGCCTCTCTGAATTCGTCCAAGGATGAATAAGGGATCTAGGAAATCTCCAAGTGGAACCAATTGTAACAAGTGGAATGACACTAATAAAACCTCGTGGATGAATCACACCCTTGCACACATCTATAAATGGATCTCCAATTCAAGAGATCTAGGGGCTGGAATATTGTGAATTGCAAGGAAGTGCTGATAGTTTGTAATTGAGGAAGGAGCATTGTATTGTTGGTGTGATCTTGCTATTTCATGAGGGGAAGAAGGATTGAAGCTGGGAGGATGATGCTGGATCAGAAAACTAGGTTGTAATTCTCCTTTCTATTAATAAAGCTCTTCAAGTTTTCTTCCATATGATTGTGCAATTGTGAATATTATCATTTGTGAATGCTATCATTTGTTCACTATATATCTGATTCTGTAATGTTTATGTTGTAATAGATCATGATGTTTTGACGGTTCTTTGTTGTTGTACTTGTTCAGGTACTCTCCAAGCGTGTTAAGTACGGGGAGGAGTTGCAGGGTCTATCAAAGGGGAGAGAGAGCAAAGAAGGGATTAAGCGGAAGCTCCATGTTGGTTCCATTATCTTTCTCTTATATATTACACATAGAAGAAATCGTTGAATTGCTTTAAACTGTTGTTTCTAGGGTAGCTGCCAAACCTAGAGGGCTAACATTCTTTAGGAATACTAATTTTCCCAGAAACACACCTGATTACTGGTTAATGGTGTAAACTATTAATAGGTATGAGATAATCCACCAATAGTGACAATGCATCTCAAGGCACAACATAATCCATGAGTGTGTATAAGGAAGTTGAAGTAGAAAACTCATAGAATCCTCTGACCAAAGGCCAATGATGTGAACCTATCGTCGAATGTGAAGAACCTGCCACTGAGGCATGCAAGCCCCAAGGTACTGAAAGGAAGTTCCTAGATAATATTCCTAGATAATGAGCTGAAGTAGATAGGAAGTTATTCGTCAAAGGAGGGCCATAATGTTCCCCACATCATCAACACAAAACAAAGGACTTTGTAAATTTGGCAAGAGTGATTAAGGATTGTAACGGAGAAGGTCAAATGACGTATAAGAGGTTTGAATTTACAGATGAAACTTCTCTTGAATGTATCAACGACATGACTATGGATTTTGGAAACATTTGACTCAAAATGGGATCAATGGTCATAATGACGATAGTTAAAAATAAAATGAGAGGAAAATGGATTTCCCAAACCCAAGAAAGTAAGTAGCTAAGTGAGGATATCCCAAACCTGACAAGAAATGTCGATGAGTGACATGCTCAATAGTGACATGCTTCCTTTCATACATAATACAAGACACATTTACTTCCATTTCCCCCCCGCTATTTCTAATGAGTACCTCTTTATTTTTAATCACAAGCTTGGAGAGGATACCATATGCTTGTCGTATAAGTTCATTTTTTGGATGAATCCATCCTAGTAAGTTTATTAAACCCTAGGAAGGAGCAGCTTGGTCTCGTCATGGTGACAAGTCTTGCGTTGTTTAAGTTTTATGGGTCCAATGGAGGGGTAACTCGACATTTTTTTCATGTTTATAGAGTTTGAAAAAGAGGAAGAAAATAAAACTCCAAAGGTCCCTTTTCATATATAGTCTCTCGAATCCGAAAATGTACAAACAAATATTCAAGAGAACTTCTTAGCCATGTTTGACTAAGGTATTTCTTTTTCGTAGCTAGTCCATCTCATTCCAAAAAAGGGTTAAACTTATATTGAGTAGATGTCTTTTCATTTACTTTTAAGAGTTCAAAAAGACAAGTGCTCGACAATCTTTTAATATTTTTGGAGCCTGAAAAGCGCTGAAAGAGGACTCCACCTGGAGGAACAAGTGGTATAAAAGGATAGAAACTAGTTTCAGTCATGATGGAACTATTCAAAAACATGTAAAGGTCAGGAGGCTGGCTAATAAAACCACTCATCCCATATGTTTCTTAGGCAAGTGTAAGACAACCAAGTGAAAGTGTATGATTGTCCAAAGAGATGGTGATGATGGAATGAAAAAACCAAGGCTCATCTAGCAAAAATAAGTTGATAAAAATGGCAATCACGAGAGGTAAAGTGGGAATGGTTTCATTTTTACACAACCTTGAAACATGGGAAATTATGCTGGAGTATACTTGAAAACAGTTTCGTTTTTTCACAAGATTGAAACATGAGAAAAAAATATGCTTGGATACAGTTTCATTTTTACACAAGCTTGAAATGAAGATAAACTATGCTTGAGATTGTTTTAATTTTTTCACAAGCTTAAAATGGAGACAAACTATGCTTGAAATTGGTTTCATTTTTACACAAGCTTGAAACAGATACAAATTATGCTTGAAATTGGTTTAATGTTTACACAAGCTTGAAACAAAAATATAGTATGCTTGAGATAAGCTTGCATGCCCCTAACATGATGACTCAATTCGAGGTACATCCCCCCAAGCTTGATTTCATTCACCTAAGTAAACTACTCATTACTAACAAGTGGATGGAATGAAGGCTCACTCACGAGATCAAGTGAAAGACTATACTGGGATTTTACGAGATTCAATCAAAGACTCAAATTGGAAGGGGGTTTGTTTAATTTTTTAATGAGCTTGACACAGGAAAATAACCATGCTCATGACACCTTGTTTCATTGTTTAAGGTGTTTGGCACAATTAAAGGAACTCTGCTCTGAAACCTATTTCATTTTAAAAAGGTTTACATAGTAAAATAACTATCCTCATGGGGACCTATTTCATTTTTTAATGAGGTTGACATAGTAAAATAACTATCCTTATGATACCTATTTAATTTTTTAACGAGGTTGGAATAGTAAAAGAACTGTCCTTAGGACACCTTGATTACGACCTATAAGAGGTCATAACTTCCAAGAGGTTATCATCAGATGGGAGAACAACACTCTGGAAGGGATACATGTCAAGGGATCTAATGGAAATATCAGGTTCCAATGCCCCTAGTACATGACACACTATATCACTGACTAGATCATTCGTAGATGCCGGCATAGAACAATTGACCACATAATTAACTTGTGGAGGAGGTTATACCACTTGCATACAAGGACCATTTAGGGAGGCTAGTTGATCGAGAGTCAAATTAGGATGAACAAATGAAAGTTGATCAATGGCCACAATTATTCCTTCGTGTGGGAAACATATGACATGAAAGAGAGAAGAGACAAGATCTCTCATGACATAAACATAGTCACGAGCGATGAGTAAGTTAAAATCTAATTGGTATTGGACAACCATCACATTGAGATAGATGATTTTCCCTCCCAAATTAATAGGCAACTTAGGAAGAATCCCTAACGATTGACTGGTTCCTCTGTTAATAGCCAACATATTCTATGTTAAGGGTACAAGATGTGGAGAACCTAAAGATTTCCAAGTAGTTGAGGACATAATACTAACATATGTGCCTTCATCTATGATTGTGCTAGGTACGGGTATATTATAAGCCTGTACCGTGATCTAAAAGGTCACCTAGGAAGGAAGACGATATCCTGTTATTCGACTCTAATCAAAGAAAGTGACTAAACTACTTGGAGAGGGTGCCATCGTAATGGGAGGACTACCCTCTTGTGTTATGGGAACATGAGGACCTCCCCCCCCTGTAATGCGGGAATAGGAGGATCCACCCCTTGTACTGTGGGAACAAGAGTATTTACCCCTAGTTCTTTGGAATCTGAATAAACTAGAAGGAATTGAGTGGTATGACATTCACTCTCTACAGGACACATAAGATCAACTGAAAGCGGAATCGGGTGAACCATTTTTTCGACCAATGGTTTGTTGGAAACAGGCTCATGAGATTCACTTTTAGAGAGAGTAGGATTGACCAAAGATGAGTTTTGATCAATCACTTGATCAACTAGTGGAGGATCAAGAGAAAGCTTTTAATAACTAGTCAGAAGATGAGGTTGAGAAGCAGTAAGGTTATCCAACACGTTAGAGGCTTTATCCATATAAGGAGAAAGGTTAATAGAATGATTCCCTTCACATAACCTACAGGTAAATTTGACTTTTCCCTTTTTCCCATGGGCTTTACTATCACTAGTTGAATATTTACCACCAACATTATCTGCAGAGGCTGATGACAAAGGTCGATGTGAACCTATGGACCAAACTTCTAATATCCTAGGAATACCAAGACATTCTCGACGAAGGTGGTCACCCTTACAAAGATTGCAAGGGAATTTCAATTTACTAGCTAGTTGATTGGAAGGTTTCTCAATAATAATTGCATTAGTAGCATCAACTACTTGGTTTCCCCCTTGCTTATTTTTCTTCTTCTTAATATTCCTTTTCTTCTTCTTCTTATCCACCTGGTTACTAATATCATGTTTTCACCAGAAAAATAAGAAGAAGAGGAAGAAGATCGAATGGGCAAACAAGGAAAATGGTAAACTTTAAGGTCAACTGGAGGTTGATATGGTTCAGGTGGGGGAGAGCCCAGTTGAGGAGCTGTTTTGACATTCGGAACAAGAGGGGTCGAAAATAACAAAACTGGAAAACCAATGGTAAATCCAAGAAGAGACAACGTTTCCATATAGGGAGCACCAACAGTTCCAAAAGAAGGAAAAGGAATAGGATTCCCGTTAGAGGGGTTTCCTTGGTTGGTAGAATCAGGAACTATTTCCATTAGACTCAATCTAAGATCTACTAAGGTGTATCTCCACCAGAAAGATATTATTTTGTGGTCAATTAATTTTATAAATTAATAACAAAGAAATAAAAAAAGGGGTAACTAGGCATAAAGGTTTACCAAGAAACCATGAACTACAATATACACCTTAGCGAACCAAGGACTTAACGTATGGCAACCAATCTCCTTGAATGTTGTGTTCGATGTATCACGGTATACAAGGTGGTAGACTCAGAAACCTATGGATGGATAGGAACCTATAGGGGACTCTCAAAATATATGAGATGATATGTGGGAGTACAGTCTGTAGTAGTGTTGTCTAATGCGTAACCGTTCGATGCGAACGTTCCCATATACTTATCATTCATGAAACACCTCTGATATACCCGAAGGTACTAGAGAATGGTCCTATACACTTCTTTACGTGGAACACGATTTCACCCCTAGGATACAACGTTGGAAAATAATGACATCTCCCATGTTTAACGACACTGGAATATGTCTCTATCCTAGACCTCTAAATCTTTGCGTTAAGTTCCAAATGCTTCTTAGGTTAATTGAGGTAAATTTTAAGTTTATCTTCAATTAAGTTTCAGTTTTAAGGCTAAAAAAGATGTCACATGAACACCTATGATGCAACTATCATGAGAAAAGGTTTCTTTCCGTTTCGATCAAATCTAATCTAGTAAGGGAAGAGATTAAAAAAATGATGTAGAAACGAAGAATGCAACAAAAAAAGCTTCCCTAACTAGACCTTTCACTTTCTTTTTCCAAATACAACCACCAAAAGTGAAATGATTTCAATTTTTCTTTTAATGAATGAGAATTCACTCGATGCACTTTTAGCTTTCAATCACTAAACAATATAACCTATGTCTAATGATAAATCTCAAAAAATGACTTTTCAATGCAATGTGATCTAATGTACTTTACGAAAAGTAAATTATGAGATGAAAACTAAATGAATGCAAAAGCAATTTCTTTATGGTCTCAAAATAAATAATAATGCTCAAACAACAACAAATCAATATTCCTTCCAAACATACAAGTAGCAAACAACAATTTTAATTGACTCAAAAAAATCAAAGACTCGACCAAAATTTACTTTCACCACTTCAAACAATGGGAGGGGCTTTTGCACACCACAAAGGAACTAAAACAAATCAAATAAAATTCAATGCACATAGAGTAGGAGGATGACCTCGGAGATCAGGACACACTAGGAGTTTTAGCAGAAAACATGAAAATTCTCAATTTTAAGGAGGAACACTACTTTACATAGAAAAATCTGTGTTGATAGGGTCATCAACACTACTTTACATAGAAAAATACGTGTTGGCAACACTATGTTACACAACAAAATCTGTGTTGGACTCGAAAATGGACCAGTGCAGGTAGACAGTGGAAGACAGGGTTTCCAGTGTTACTATACTGGGAAAAATCAGCTGCTATCAGTGCAACTATAACTGATAAAAATGTACTGAGCTAGGAAAATTTAGGGAAAACAAGTAGATATTGAGAAAAACGTTAGACCTGGTACCCTAAATGACCAACTACTCATAGTACAAACTCAAAGGAAATCAAAACCAAGGATCATTGAAAGGTGGCCAAACTAATCAAAAAGGGCAAATGAAAAAGGAGGGTTGAAAAGGCTATAGGCTCCCAATGGAGTCGCCAATTTGTTATCTAGGAAATCCCTTCTATAGATAGAAGTGATCCCTCTATTCCAATGAGTCGATCTAGTAAAAAATGAAACAAATACATGCAAAAATCTCCTAGTTTAAATCAAAATGACATGAGAGAGGAAAGATGGCCTACCTCACTGCTACGTGGTTTCTTTTCAATGTCAATTTCGATCTCCTAACATCTAAGCTTGATCCTTGATATCCTATTGCAAATGAATACCTGCAAGAGAGATCAAACAAGGAAGACAAAGGAAAAACATAGCATATGCATTCTAATGCAAACCATATGATAGATTAAGGATCATCATACTAAGAAAGTAGTCATGTACATGCTTATGGAAAGTAAACATGCATTGTATTAATAATAAACACAAGAGTGAAGCATACAACCACCTCCTTGATGTTGGAAGCCTACTTCGAGATGGGTTTCCAAGTCCAAGCCAAGAATTCTCAAGATATCCTTTCTCCTTCACAAATTGGCAGCAATTAGGCATAATTTAGTAGCAACATGACCAATCTAGTCTGACTAACCATTTGAGCGTGTAAGGGAATGTATTTATAGAGAAAGAGAGGGAGTTAGGGATCCAAAAAAGGGGGAAGAAGGTCCACATATTAAGAGGAAGATCCCTAAAGGTAGGATCAAAGACTCAAAAAGGGAGGAATCGACCATATCCTTATTCAACAATAACTAGCTCATCGTTCTTGAGGCTTCTATTAAGAGAAGCTTCTGCTCCATTTTTGGAGAAACTGCTTGATTCGAGTTGACTCAATGCCTGGATTTAACAAGGATCTTTTGCTTTCATGATGTGTTTATAATTGCATTTAAAATAACATATTTGAACATATATGCATGTTGTAAAGAAGAAGAAAAATGAAAATCATAAACAACATAAAACTCAAGACATTGATAACAGAGTTCGTCCAAGAGGGACTACATCTCCAGGCCCCAGTATCAAAATTGTGTAGGCCACTGCATTAAGTGCTATCAATAGTAATGATGTACATAAGAGGTGACATCACTATCATACAAGGAAAATGCCCTCACTCAGGAGTAGCTCCAAGATGTGTTCATCTACAAGAACTCTCAGTCAAAAAGGATTCCTATAAGTATGACATAAACTCATGCATGATGATAATGAGCATCCTGCCAACATGGCATAAAGGGATCTCAATGCAAAAATACATGGCGACACAGGAGTATCTCGTCAACATGACAACAAAGGATCTCAAATAAAACATGATGAATCATGACAGCAAGTACATCATAGATGATTAAGCATCACATCAAGCAGGAATCATGAAACAAGTAAGAAAGACAAGATCCCACATCAAACATCAAACAAGGATCTGTGCAACACAATGCATCTCATATCGAAAGGAAGTACATGAACACACTGCATATACCTCACATCCTAGGGCCATCTGAAGAAAAGGATGTCAAACTGCTAAAGCTAGTCATACCATCAATCTCGTTGCATCGAATCTCATGGGATAACTGCTCGCACGTTGAATGCTGACACCTACACTCCACTTTGAAAAGTGGTCGAGAAATGAAATGAGAAAATAGAAAATTTGAATGCACCATCAGATTTTTGGTGTCGAATGGTGTAAAATTGACTGTCAAATTTTTGAATTTTGAGAAAGTGAAAATCTGGGGCTTAAGGAATCTTTTAGATTCACCCTAGATTCCTCAAAGATTCCCCCTCTGGGTCCTTTGAAGATTTGCTACTTAGGTAAGGAAACTGACTGCGCCATCAGGTTCTTATTGTCGAGAGGTGTAGGATCGACATAAGGTTTGTCCAATTTGGACATTGCAAAAATTTCACCCTCCTGAGAATTTCACCCAATCATGGTTCCCCCTGCAATAAATTAGTTAAAAATTGTCTCGATTTCCATGTCGCGCCTTGGCCTCCATGCACTGAGAAAATGAGGGTTTATATACTAAAACTTGTGGGTGAATATTACAAAGAGGTGGTTTGGCGGATTGGTATAAAGCCTAGGTTATAAGGAGGAGGTCGGGTGGTCAAACCCCGACCCCTCTGTATTAAAAACACATTTTCGTTTTAAAAAACCTTATTTAACACCTTTTTGGGGGTTGAGTCTACATTGGACGTCCCGCCTCTTAACCTTCACAGTGGTTTGAAGTATGATGCGCTGTTGGGTTGGGTGCATTAAAGTTTTGGTGGTGCGTGGTTGCTGGTATGTATCATATGTGGTCGCGCAGTGGGGGCCAGGCGAGTTCGATCTCCATCGGCCTTGCACTTTATACATGGCATATGGTTGTGGTAATGGGGTGTGGGTCGGGTCCATCAAAGGTGGCATGCCGACCCCTTATGTTAATGTTGTTTGGTGGGTAACGAGAGTTGAGGGGAGGGCTCTGCGGGGTAATGGCTGCCAATCCACATTTAACTTTAAATTGTTATGTGGTTGCGGGAGGGCCGGCGGGGGTCATGGCCCATTGGCCCATAAAAATTTTGATTTTTATTGTAATGTGGTTTGGGGGTGGCGGGGGTGGTGGCCCACTACCTCATTTATATATATATTTTTTAAGTTTTATTAAATAGAACATATTTTTCGAATTTGTCTAATATAGGGGATATTAGATAAATTAACGATCCAACAAATTCCCGCTATCGGGAGCTAGGTTTCATGCCCCGGGGTTGGTCAAATTGTAGGACACTTAAACCTGGCCCATAGTCCAACTTTGACCAAAAATTTGACTGGCTCGTTCCCCCTCATACGATCTTGGATGGACAAACCGTTCACATCGTTGCGATCAAGGCAACAAGATCTACACTCTGGTCCTAGTTCGAAAGCATACCGATCACTTTTATTTTCGAGATTTCATAAGCCCTCTTTGTCTTGTGTGTGTCCCTGGAGTGAGCTTGATCAATCCTCCCCACTGAGGAGCTTTTGGTCCTCCAAAAGCATGAAAATAATTTGCAACTTCTTTGTACTTTGTCTGCGTCACAAGCATCCTGAAAGGTCTCGTTTCCATCTCCTTCACCTTTTTTATTTGGAGCCTTAAGTGATGAGCTGACACCTGCAACCTGTAGTACATTGTTTATTCAAATTACATGCTTGACTTTCATGACCAACTAATGACTCAAGCATCCCACACTTGCCACAAGTTTATAACACATACTCGGTGGTCAAGTTTACATCAAAATGGAAACAATACCCCAACTATGAAAACAAGGCCAACATATCATTGTTGCTCCAACAAGTGATGGAAAACACATCATCACTGTAACACATGATTTACAAAAATAAGGCCAAACACTATATTTTCTTTGACAAGCGATGGAAACACAACATCACTATCATAGTGTAACATGCAACACAAAATAAGACTAGACATCATTGTTGCTTAACAAGTCATGGGAAAGCACATCATCACTTTTTACATTTTAAAATGCAACAAATGATTTACAAAAGCATGACCACGACACACTAACATATCTAGAAACCATTTTTCACTTATCAATGTGAATGGGTCATTCCCCTGTGGGGGTTTTTCTTGTCGAATAATTGCTTCACCTGGTTCATGCACCAACACTTTGTCTTTAAGGCGTTGCTCTGGAGGGAGCGTCCAACAAGTGGCTCTTTGATGGCCACTTCTGTCGCAATGACTGTAGTACATCTTCTTCCTCCAGATTTGCTTAACATGTTTCTTTCCCTATTGTTGAGAGGACCTTTCATGCCTCCTCCTTTTGTGTGATGCTATTCTTTTCCAACACTTAGAAAATGTATGGTTATGTAATCCACAAAAGGTACATGTTTTTCGATGCCATGTTTTACGTTCATTTTTAACAACATGATTATAATCGAAATGAACATTTGAATGTTGAGAGTAGTTATACCTTTCCTTGTTGTCTTTGGTGTAAGTATGGTGATGAGAGCTTGCCTCAGCTCTTTCCCTGCCATGGGATGATGGGGATGTGTTCCTATCATTCTCTTTCCTTGACGATTTCGACAATGTCTCGGAAGAACCTGACACCTTCGAGAATTCTCCCTCAGTGTATCTCAAGCCTACAAATTGAGGTCTCAACACAACCTCCAATGGTTGAGTTATGTCTTGGTTATTAACACCAAGTTATTTTTCCTCCTTATGCCTCGTCCTGGTGAGGAGCCTCATGTTCATCCCTGTAATTGGTATCTCCACATCTCCAACAAAAATCATACTATGTGAAGATGAAACCAAAAGGAAATCAACATATTTTACCTTCTCTGTCGATTTGGAAAGAACTGATGAGGGTTTCTCATCATCTGTTGTTGGTGGTTCGCTAGCTGTCGTGGCACATTCCCCAACTTCCTTTCTGACATACGCAAGTCCTGTCTGACAAGGTAATTCTTATACTTTGATGGGGTTGATAATGCCTTGGCCATTAATGCCTAAGCCTTTTCCTTCATAACCCATTCTTATCAACAATTTGGAGCCAATTCCTGTGGTATGATTTTCAAAAATAGCGAAATCATCATCAAGAAATATACATGAAGATGGAGAGTTACTTTTTACCTCACATGGGTCACACTGCAACTTTTCCAAAGTCTCGTCCTTCACTTGCAGTTGTCATAGCAAGTTATGTTTCTCCTCTTTCTCTTCATGTGGAAGCATCTTCAATTCAGCGTTCTTCGTTTGAAGAATTTGGTTGTTGTTCTTTAGTTCTTCTAGGACCTCTTCCGTGGCTTGCAACTGAAGCTGTAATTGCTCCTTTTCCTCTCTCTCTTTTTGTAGAGTTTCATACATTATTTCCATCATTTGGGAAATTTTTAGCATGGTCTCGTACATCACTTTTTCATCCTCTATCGCTACACCTTCCATTGTTCATGCTTGAAATTCACATCAACACAAAGGCCGCTCTGATACCAAACTTGATCCGAGTTGACTCAACTCCCAGATTTAACCAAGATCTTTTGATTTCGTGATGTATTTATAATTGCATTTAAAATAACATAATTGAACATATATGCATGCTGTAAAGAAGAAGAAACATGACAATCATCAGCAACGTAAAACTCAAGATGTTGATAACGGAGTTCATCCAGGAGGGACTATGTCTCCAGGCCCCATTATCAAGATGATGTAGGCCATTGCATTAAGTGCTGTCAATATTGATGATGTACATAAGAGGTGACCTCACTATCATACAAGGAAAATTCCCTCATGCAAGTGTGGCTCCAAGAGATGTTCAACTACATGAAATCTCAGTAAAAAAGGACTTGTATCAGTATGACATAAGCTCATGCATGATGATAATGAGCATCCTTCCAACATGGCATAAAAGAGATCTCAATGCAAACATACATGGCGACACATGAGTATCTTGTTAACATGACGACAAAGTGATATCAAACAAAACATGATGAATCATGACAACAAGTACATCCCATAGATGATTCCACGTCACATCAATAAGGAATCTTGAAACAAGTAAGAAAAACAAGATCCCACATGAAACATCAAAGAGGGATTTGTGCAGCGCAATGCATCTCATATTGAAAGGAAGTACACTAACACACTGCATATACCTCACATCTTGGGGCCATCTGAAGAAAAGGATGTCAAATAGTTGAAGTTGGCCATACCATCTATCTCGCTGCATCGAATCTCATGGGATGACTACTCACACGTTGAATGCTGACACCAGCACTCCACTTTGAAAAGTGGCCGAGAAATGAAATGAGAAATTGGAAAATTTGAATGCGCCATCAGATTTGTAGCGTTGAATAGTGTAAAATCGACTATCAAATTTTTGAATTATGAGAAAGTGAAAATCTGGGGCTTAATGAATCTTTTAGATTCCCTCTAGATTCCTCAAAGATTCCTTCCTCCGGGTCCTCTAAAGATCTGCTGCTTAGATAAGGAAACTCATTGTGCCATCAGGTTCATGTCGCCGAGAGGTGTAGGATCGACATAAAGTTTGTCCAATTTGGACACTGCAAAAATTTCACCCTCAGAATTTCACCCATTCATGGTTCCATCTGCAATAAATTAATTAAAAATTGTCTTGATTTCCATGCCGCGCCTTGGCCTCTGTGCACTGAGAAATGAGGGTTTATATACTAAAACTTGTGGGCAAATATTACAAAGAGGTGGTTGGGCAGATTGTTATAAAGCTCGGGCTATAAGGAGGAGGTCGGGTGGTCAAACCCCGACCCCTCCATATTAAAAACACATTTTCGTTTTAAAAAAATGCATTTAACACCTTTTTGGGGGCTGATTCTGTAATGGGCAACTCGCCCCTTAACCTCCATGGTGATTTGAAGTATGGTGCGATGTTGGGTTGGATGCATTAAATTTTGGGCGGCGAGTGGTTGTTGGTACATATCATATGGGGCCAGCCGGTGGGGGCCAACCCACGTGGGCCAGGTGGGTTTGATCCTCACCGGCCTCGAACTTTATACACAACATATGGTTGTGGTAATGGGGTGTGGGCCGGGTCCAACGGAGGTGGCCCGCCCACCCCTTATGTTAACGTTGTTTGGTGGGTAACGAGAGTTGAGGGGAGGGCTCAGTGGGGTAATGGCCCCCGAGCCACATTTAACATTAAATTGTTATGTGGTTGCAGGAGGGTTGGCGGGGGTCATGGCCTGTCGGTCCATAATTTTTTTTATTTTTATTGTAATGTAGTTTGTGGGTGGTAGGGGTGGTGGTTCACCACCTCATTTATATATTTTTTTAATTTTTATTAAATAGAACATATTTTTCGAATTTATCTAATATAGGTTATATTAGACAAATTAACGATCAAATAAAGTCACCCGCTTTTGGGAGCTAGGTTTCAAGCCTTGGGGTTGGTCAAATTGTAGGACACTTAAACTTGGCCCACAATCCAACTTTGACCAAAACTTTGACTGGCTCGTTATCCCTCATACGAGCTCAGATTGACGAACTGTTTGCACCGTTGCGATTAGGACGACAAGATCTATGCTATGGTCCTAGTTTGAAAGAATTCTAATCACTTTTATTTTGGAGCTTTCATATGCCTTCATTGTCCTATGTGTGTCCCTAGAGCCACCTGGATCACTGCCCCAAGAGGATCAACAAAAATATTCCTATCCAAAGTCGTGCTGCCAACGCTAGTCACTAGTTATACCAAAGGGTACCATCACATGTTTTCTTGCTAAAAGTAGCACTAGGCTTGCAAATAGGGTTTTTTGACAAGCTCTTCCATAATTACTTCAAGGCGTTTCTTCTTCTTTTCTTCAAGGATGCTCTGATCAATGTTTTTCATGGTGAATTCGTTGACATCCTTTGTCACTTTGTGACATTTTGGTCAAATTTCGAGAGCTCAAGGTATGAGATAGGGAGTGAGGCAAATTATTGTATAACAATACACCATGGAGAATTTTCTATATTGTGGTATTATTGGGAAATTCTATGATAATGTTTGATTTGGATTCCTCTCAACAATGATTTGACCCTCCTTCAACTATCGAGTTGTATTCTGCACAATTAATTGACGTGAAGGATCTCTTGTAAGGGTATGGATGATGGAGATGTGTCTTAGGATGGTTAGGGTAACAACCTACCCCATATAGCCAATGAGTCCCTTGTAGAAATTCTCACTGTAGATCACCTGATAATGCAATATACTAAAGCAAAATACTTGATCTACTTCTACAAACAAACTTGCGGAAGCTTAATCAATTTTGAGCAAGATCAAATAGAACACATATAACAGATGAAGAAGAAATCAATCACACATGGACATAGAAGAATACTCTGGGGAAAGCCTTAGCTAAAAACCCCGCTATCTGTATTATCATACAAGTGGAAAAATCTCAGGATTACACAAAGCTTTAGCTCACAAGCTATCCAACTCTCAGTACAATCCCTCACTACTGCTCATAGATAGAATAGAAAACACATATGCCTTCCTTCAGTCCTCCAAGCCTCTTATTTCATTGCGCAGTTTCTCCTGGGTCCTCAAGCTACCCCCTGTGTGTAATTAATTCACACACTGCTCACTGATCTCTGAAATAATTGCGCAATCCTCAAGGAAGGAATTCCTTCTGCATGCAAGAGATATCCTCATGGGAATATTCCTTCAACTGATAGTACACTGTCCCGTCCTTTGATCTCAACTGGGTCTCTGTTTGAACTGACATGCATGAGTTATTTATGAGAGAATATTCAGTTATCTGAAGTACACTAGTTGCATGCATTGACTAATTGAACTCACAATTAGTTCCACAAACTGTTGGAACTAATCTAACTAGACTTAACTTAGTTAACTCAGCTAACTAATTACAACTCAAAGTACAACTCATCGCGATCTCCTTAATTAAGGGATATCTTCCCCAATCAAAGGGATAATTGTTGCATGTCTGCACATAGACTTCATTTTTTATTTTCTCCAACTAATTAACTCAAGATGAATTAATTAATTATTTTGCAAACAACTGCTGAGATCAAATTCAAATTTTAATTCTCAATTTTAATTTATGGACTAATTAAAATTGGAATGTATCCCGAAATGCTATCTATAACATTGCTATTTTTAGCATTTCTTGTTGCTATTTTCAACACTCCCTCTCAAAAAGAAAGGGATTATCTGTCACCCCGATCCTGTCTCTGTGGAACTCGAATTTTCATTTTGACAATGCCTTCGTCAAAATGTCTGCATCCTACTCCTTAGTCGAAACATATTGCAACAACATGATCCTCTTCACCACATAATCTAGAAGATGATGATACTGGATGTCGATGTGCTTGGACGTGTCATTAAATACTGGATTCTTAGAGAGTTTGATACAACTTTGATTATCATAATAGATCACAGTTGGATCCATCCTCTGATCAAACAACCCAACTAGAATTTTCCGCATCCAAATGGCCTCACATGCTGCTTGGCTTGTAGCCATGTATTCAGCCTCTGCTGAGCTAAGTGCAACTAAAATCTATTTCCTGCTATACGAAGAAACTATAGCTAAGCCAAGGTTGAAAATTCATGTTGAATCGCTCTTCCGATCTGATGGACTCCCTACCCAATCTACATCTATGAAACCCTGAAGCTGCACTCCCTCTATCTGTCTGTACCATAATCCATACTAATATGTGCCTCTGATGTATCTCAGCACATGCTTAGCTGCATTCCAAAACATATTGGTAGGCTGAACCATAGCTTGAATTAGCTGGTTCACCGCAAAGCACAAATATGGTCGTGTGTTCCCTAAATACATCAATGAACCCACAAGCCACCGATAAACAGTAGCAGCTACTACCTCACCTGAAGTAGCATCATCCTTCCTCCAGTTACCTGCTAGAGGAGTTTGCATGGGCTTGCACTTCTCCATGTGGAATCTCCTAAGTATCTCATTGGCATACTTGTCTTGAGACACAAACACTTCCCCATCCTTCTGCCACACTTCCATGCCTAGAAAGTAGTGCATGAGACCCATGTCTTTCATCTCAAACTCTCTTGCAAGGTCCTCCTTGCAAGACTTGATTAACTGATCAACACCTGTTAATATTAGATCATCAACATAAAGAACAATGATTAATGGCTTACCTTCTACCATGATGTGGTACAGGTTCGCATCTGCTTCACTCTTTGTGAAGCCCAACCCGGTGAAGTAGTTGTCGATCCTGGTGTACCAAGCATGAGGTGCTTGCTTCAGCCCATACAAAACTCTCTTGAGTCGGCACACATGCGACTCATGATCACAGGTCTCAAATCCTTCCGATTGCTCTATGTACGCCTCTTCCTCAATATTGCCATTGAGGAATGCAGTCTTCACATCCATCTGATGGATCTTCCAACCCATCTGTATTGATAGTACCAACATTGATCTGATAGATGAGCACCTTGCTATAGGAGCAAAAGTCTCATCATAGTTGATCCCCTCGACCTGTGAGAAACCACGGGCAACAAACCTTGCCTTATGTTTCTCCACACTACCATTAGCTTCTTGCTTTACCTTGTAAAGCTAATGGGAACTCACCACTTACTTGTTCTCTGGTCTTGGAACAACATCCCAAACATTGTTCCAAACTATCGAGTCATACTCCTCCACCATAGCATCAACCCAGACTAGCTGCTACACTACTTCCTTGAAGGAAGATGGTTCGGTCTCTATACATTCCCTAACAAGGGCCATGTAAACAGTGTACCGCTCATGTGACCTCCTCTTTCTACGTTGAGAAGATGGCTCTCCCACATTCTCTCTCGCATCCATCAACAATCTGTCAGCTTCCCTTGAGCGTTTCCGCCCATCTCTGGAAGACTCTGCATGAGTGGATGTCTCCACTCCTGGATCCTTTGCATGTGGCTGCTTCACATCAGTCTGAGGCTCCTCCTCCTTAGGAACCAAAAGTTCCTCCTCTGCATGCAACTTGAGCTCCCTCTCAAGGGAAACTCACATGGCCTTTAGCTCATCAAACTTACGATCTCCGCAAACCACTTCCTCTAACTGATAGGAAAAAACACCCGATAGTTGAGGGGAGTATCAGTGTACCCCACAAGTATCCCCAACTGTGTTGTTGGCTCTAACTTCTTCTGGGCAGCCTTGGTCAAATGGCAATAGACCGATGAGCCAAAGATCCTAAAGTGACCCACATCTGGTCTCTTCCTGGAGAAAGCCTCCTCTGGTGTCTTCATCCCAATTATGCAATGCGGGCTTCTATTCCGCAAGTAAACCATTATGTTGCATGCCTCAGCCCACAAGTGAAGTGGTAGGCCTTGGTCATGCAACATCACCCGAGCTGCTCCCACAATCATTCTATTCTTCCTTTCAGCCACCCCATTCTACTGTGGGTTATGGGGTGCTGTCCACTCCAGTTTAATTCCTTTTGCTGCACAAAAGTCCTTAAACTCTTGAGAGACATACTCTCCACCATTGTCGCTTCGCAAGGCCTTGATCTTCTTTCCTGATTCTTTCTCAACCAAGGCATGAACTCACAAAACCTTGAGAAGGTTTGATCCTTCTTCTGCATGAAATAAATCTAGCATCTACAAGAAAAATCATCAATGAAAATAACATAGTACCTTTGTTTAGCAGTGGAGGCTATCGAGAATGGTCCACACACATCTGTATGAACTCGCTCCAAGATTGCTTCAGCTCGACTGTCTCGATCATGAAAGGAAGATTTTGCATACTTACCCAAGGTACAACCTTTCCATGTGTCCACTTGCTCAAGTTTACCCTTGGCAAGTCCGGTAGAAATCTGTTTCATGATCTTCAAGGCCCCATGGTGCAAGTGGCCCAATCTTCTATGCCATAACTCACCAATATCTTGGCTTTGCACCAACTCTGCTTTGGAACTCAATGTAGCACAGTCATCTACCTCCACCTTGTAGAGATTTTTCACTCAAATCCCAATCCTCTTGGTTTGACACATGGCGATGTGTCTTAGGAACACCTTTCCTTTACTGAAGACTACATCATAGCCTTTGTTTTCCAACATTGCGACGAATACTAGGTTCTTATTCAGTCCAGGCACATACCTTACTTCAGTCAGGGTGAGAGGATCTCCATGCTTCCTTTGAAACACAATCGTGTCTTCACCTAAAACATGATACTTTCCATTATTGCCCATCTCTATGCGCATTTGGAGTTCCTTCTCCTCCAAGGTACTAAATAAACTCTTGTCGTCGGTCATGTGGAATGAAGCTCCACTGTCTAGTTAGCAAACACAACCCACCATCGATAAAACCATGCATGCGATGAGGGTAAAATCCAATTCGAATTGTGAGGCTAGTTCCTCGCCATCTGATCCTTTCAAGGATCCCTTATTGGATTTCTTTTGTGGACAATTTGTTGCATAATGGCCCACCTCATGACAATTAAATCATCACACTTTAGATTTGTCAATCTTATTCCCACCATGGGAAGAAATTGATTTGGAATGGGAAGCCTTCCCTTTCCCTTTCCTCACCTTACTTGCTAAGACTAGATTTTCTTCATCATCATGCTTTGAAGAAGAACCATCTTTGGTGCTTCTCCTGATCTCCCCCTGCATCAGAGCCGACCATAGTCGTTCCCAATCTGGCAGTTTCTCTCTTCCATTCATCGAGTCTTGGTATCTATGCCAGCTCTTAGGAAGATCGAGGAGAGAAAGACTCACCATGTCATCATCGACTGTCATGATTCCTACACTTCCAAGCTCATCCCTGCAGGTAGTGAGCTTGTTCAGATATGTAGAGATCGTGTCACCCTTTTCACACTTTATTTTCTGAAGCTTGTCTTTCAGTGCCATCTTCCTTTGATCATTGCTGTTCTGATATAGATCCTTCAATGACTTCCACATTGAAAATGGTGTCTCCTTCCCATGGAGACTCGAGACAATATGGTCTCGAACTCCCTCCAGAAGAATCCTCCTCGCTCTCGCCACACATTTCTTCCATTCCACCAATTCTTGGGCATTAGCTACTGTTGGCTTGGGGATTTCTTGATTAATGAAATCCTTCAACTTGTTGTCCTCTAATACCACTTCCATGAGATCCTTCTAGGCTATGTAATTCGAGCAGCCATCCAGGGCATACTCGAGTCTAAAGCCATTTAACGCCATTGGTGAATTTTGAAATGTGATAAGAAATTGATTCTGTACCTACAATCAAGAAATTCAAAACTTTGAATTTCTCCCTTCTTTGTATACTGTTCTTCTCTTTGATCACCGTTGCTTCGATACCATGTAGAAATTCTCACTGTAGATCACCTGATAATGCAATATACTAAAGCAAAATAATTGATATACTTCTACAAACAAACTTGCGTAAGCTTAATCAATTTTGAGCAAGATCAAATAGAAGACATATAATAGATGAAGAAGAAATCAATCACACATGAACACAAAAGAATACTCTGGGGAAAGCCTCAGCCAAAAACCCCTCTATCTGTATTATCATACAAGTGGACAACTCTCAGGGTTACACAAAGCTTTAGCTCACAAGCTATCCACCTCTTAGTACAATCCCTCACTGTTGCTCATAGACAGAATAGACAACACATATGCCTTCCTTCAGTCCTCCAAGCCTCCTATTTCCTTGTGCAGTTTCTCCTGGGTCCTCAAGCTACCACTTGTGTGTAATTACTTCACACACTACTCAATAACCCCTGAAATAATTGCACAATCCTCAAGGAAAGAATTCCTTCTGCACGTAAGAGATATCCTCATAGGAATATTCCTGCAACTTATAGTACACTGTCCCATCCTTTGATCTCAACTGGGTCTCTGTCTGAATTGACATGCATGAGTTATTTATGAGAGAATATTCAGTTATCTGAAATACACTAGTTGCATGCATGCATGCATTGACTAACTGAACTCACAATCAGTTCCACAAACTGTTGGAACTAATCTAACTGGACTTAACTCAGTTAACTGAGCTAACTAATTACAACTCATCCTGATCTCCTTATTTAAGGGATAACTTCCTCAATCAAAGGGATAACTATTACATGTCTTCACATAGACTCCATGTTTGATTTTCTCCAACTAATTAACTCAAGATGAATTAATTAGTTATTTTACAAACAACTGTTGAGATCAAATTCAAATTTTAATTCTCAAATTTTAATTTAGGGACTAATTAAAATTAAAATGTATCTCGAAATTCTATCTATAGCAAAGCTATTTTTAGAATTTCTATTTTTAGCATTTCTTGTTGCTATTTTCAACATCCCTCATTCTCACTTTCGTTACTGAGGAAAGAGTGACTCCACCGCTTGTATCTCAAGCCCTAATCACCAGTCGTTCCACCCATTAGTTCTACAACACGACTTGCTTTTGGTTATGAATTTGGGTCTTCACTACTAACATTATGGTTTTTTATCTTCAATGAACTTATCTAACAATTTTCCATGTAATATTTTCATATTTTCCTTTTGTTTCTCTATTGTTCTTAAGTATTCCTACCTTGGTTCTGGAGCAATGTTTTACTACTTGTTCAGTTTATAAGAATATGGATTAATTTTCTCTGGTTGATTGCTAGAATCCTGGGAACGATTCAAGGTGTTTTCTTAGTGTTGTCTATGAGTAGAGAGATTCCAACTCAAGAAATCCTACCTTGAAAGATGTTGATTTTCGACAAAATAGGTAATCATTTGGGGTTTAGGGTTTTTGGTATTAGGCAAGATTTTCATATTTTTTATAAGGCCATTATGGAAATCTCTCCCTCAGTCTAACTATGTATTTTGACCTCTCCTTTTTTTGCATGTGCGTTCTTTCATGTCTTAAGGGATCGTCTGCCATTTTATATTTTTCCCAGGTAAGGTTTTGGCCCCTTAATGGCGCTATTAAACTCCTCATTTGGTATGATTCTGAACATAGGGAGTGGACTCATCCTTTCCTCTTTTGTTTGTATATATGGTGAGGTCAATACCGTACTCAGATTTTTTAATTTTCTGAGAGGGCTTCAAACCTTATGTTGGCTAACTCATTGAGATGTTACTCTCCAGGTTGGTTTGTATACACAACATTTAATGGTTGATAGATTCAAGAAAAACTGTAACTTAGGGTTTCTTTTCAACATGCCTAGACATAATTAGAAGGACATTAGTTAGTCAGTTTAGAATTACGTTTCCATCTATTTGCATACTTGTCTTTCTTGAATAATGGCCATGAATTGGCATTTTTTAGGATTTGAAACGTTATCAGGGTTTTTAACCCTTGCAACCTTTGTGTAAATAGACTTAGACAGTAAGGGAACACTCATATCAACAAAATAACAATAGTTTATAATGTTTTCTTATTATTATTCCTTCTCTTAGGCTAGAAACCATAATCGAATTCTTGTAATGATATGGAAATGTTCTAAACTAGAGGGGAAACAATTTGAGGTTCTTCTCTTTTGTTTTTTTTTAAAGAATTGTTCTTTCTTTAAAAAAATTATATGTTGGTGCCAACTTGTAATTTTAACTTACAGTTCTTATCGCCCTTTCTTTATATGTCATACATTTGAATACAATGGTTCATGCTTATTTGGTGCATGTATATTTATTACAAATTTTTCTAGCAGCTTTCACATTAGTGTTTTCAATGGTTACTATGTGTATTTATAGTAGTTAAATGAGAATGACAAATGAACACCATACTAGTTTCTTTTTTTCATGCACATATACACAATAATACCTACCATTCCAAAGCAAATATTTATGCACTAAAGTAGAAGAACTAGGCCTACACACAATAAATTTGTTTTTTCCACAATCACACTTTTCTGTATAACGAAACCAAAATTGCCAAAGGGAAACCACAATGGAGAAATCGATGCTCCACCCAACCAAGAGAACTAAACTGATTATTTTCTTGTAACCATAACTCCCGCTGAGCCTGTTTCACATTCCAGATAAATTCTGAGGCAATGACCAACTTGGCCCAGAACATGATATCCAACAAGCTCCCTAATAAGGATGCTTCCAACTTTTCCACTCTCACCTTATGCTAACCTCTTTTCATTGTTTGAGATAAACTATCTCCGATGACAAGAGATTCAGGTAAAAAATTACCTCATGCTCTTCTTGATTGTCTGTAACTGTCTGGAATGTGAAACCCTATATAACATCTTTCTCCCATTGTAATATCACATGGATTCGTTTTTTAATATTTAAAATAGAAATTGTTTATGCACGCCAGGTTTTCATTTTCAACCCTCAACATGGGTCCCATAGTTTGTAAAATGAGAATGCGAGGCAATAAAATAAATATTTATATTTTTACAAAAGGGATGTTACATCTCACCCTCTCAAAACAAACATTGTCTCTGGTGTTTCCTAGCCCTTGGAACAACTTGTGATATGCTTCACACATGGGTAAATGCATGAAGATGGGTTACACTTTTGGGCCAAATGTGGTGATGAAATTTTAAAATTTTACTCTTTTGTCGAATTGAAGCCCTTAAAATTCATATAAGCATTCTGAACTTTGATTTTGAGTAAAAAGACAAGTTGTGGACAAGTATGTTGTTGTCCTTGTGATATTTTTTTGCAAAAAAAATTGATATCATATAATATGTCAATTTTCTATTAAATGAAATTCTTATCCTTGCAATTTTTCACACATCTTAAGAGGTATGTGTGTATTCACATAGCATAATATAGTCTAAAATGTGTAATATATGTATATGTATATGTATGAGCATGATCTACATGGAGCGAGCTATGTTTTTCATATTAAAAAAATTATTTTTTTATGTAAAATTATATTTTTAATTATTTTTTGAAGTTGGCAAAGTAATATTTTAATTGCATTTTGCAGACATGTGTTCGTGTAAGGTTTTTTTCAACTATTTAAATAAATTGAAAAACCAAGATTACCATTTTGAAGAGGACTCGTAGATGAAGATTGTGGTATTTTTTGAATTTTTTTTGTTTTATATATTTTATGATATTGATTTTTTATTCAACCTCTTTAAAACTATTCAAAAAATTTCAAACATTATGTTTAAAAGAACTTAGATGAAAAATAACATATGAATTCAAAAATTTTAAATTCATATGCCATTAGATGGATGATTCCTTTATGAATCCAACATGATCAACTCTGCCACATAAGGACAATTTTTTCGCTAAGTCCGCTAGGGTACACAATGGTGTTGCAGGAAATTTTGCAAGGGGTGTTGAAATTGTGGATTTTAGGACTTCAGAGGCTCAATTCAGAGTTTTGTAAATCCTCGATCGAGCCATTTACCTGGTTAAGAGAGGATCGATCGAGCTATATGGCTCAAGCGGGCTATATATCTTGATCGAGCTATTAAGCTCGATCGAGCCTCTATAAAAGAAATTGTGATCTAAAATCAATAAAGATCTAAAATTTAATCTATCAATAAAGATCTAAAATTTAATCCATCAATAAAGATATACAATTTAATGCATTAATAATTTAATAAAGTTGATATGATATTATTTCACTAAAAATGAAAATTCAACTAGATCTAGGTTATGAATAACATTAGAATTTTTTTATGTTATTGTGTCGAGGTTCACATTGTACTGCCAGTATGGGAGCAATGTGCAAGTATGTATATCCGTGCTCAAGATATACTTTATCATATACCTTGAGTTTGAATAGATAATGAATTTAACTTCCACAAAACGTTTTTACCACATTTTAAAATTACAAATATGATTATAATTTTTGTTATCATGTCATGTAGAAACCTTATTAAATTTAAATCAATATTAAAAGATTATTATTATTATTAAATTAAATTATGAAATCTAATATTAATATAATTTGATGTTAATATAATTAAATTTGTTAATTTTGGATTAATATAATATTAACTTTCATATAATAAAAAATTGTTATATTATATATATATATTAGCACACCAACATTAATAAATGTGGTTGATTATACATCATATGCGTCAGCAAAAGAGTCATTAACACAAAAAGAGTCATACAAGTTGTCCTCAATATGTTAATTTTGTTTAACCTAATTTTTTTATAAATATAAAATAATAAAATATAAAATATTTTTAAAATCCCGAAGTAATCATAACCTAAACCTACCTAAAGAGATAAAACATAAGCAATTTCAATTGGAAGACATGAAACACTCTATGTACCTATGATGGAGGTAGTTGGAGCATTAATATTTTGGGAAATTTTAGATAAGATTTCCATAGAAAAGTATCAGTTTCCCTCGAGGTGAATGTACAACACACATTTCAAATCGTGAATTTTAAATATATATTATCTAAAAAATTAAATTGTTCTACGCCATCAAAATACAAAAATTATTTAAACATAATATTTTTAATTGTCAATGTATTTTAAATTTTTTGAAATATATAGGAGAAGAGAGGGAGAGAAGGGTGAGAGAGAGAGGGGGACACAAATATGGAGAGAGGGGGACACAAATATGGAGAGAGGGAGAGAAAAATTATTTAAACATAATATTTTAATTGTCAAAGTATTTTAAAATTTTTGAAATATAGAGGAGAAGAGAGGGAGAGAAGGGTGAGAGAGAGAGAGGGGGACACAGACATGGAGAGAGGGAGATGATGAGAGAGTGGAGGAGAAAGAGAGGGAGCTCAAGAGATGGATTTGGAGGAAAATATAGGGAGGGAAGAGGTTCAAGACATATAGAAAGATAAAGGTGGAGAGAATGAGAGGGAGTGCCAAGGGATAGATGGAGAGAGAGTGTGTATGTTTGGGGGTGAGATAGAAAGACAAAGAAGGATAGATGGAGAGAAGGGGGAGAGAGAACGGGAGAGGGAGGGAGATAGTGAATAGAGTCGTAGGACAAAGAGAGAGAGAGAGAGAGAGAGAGAGAGAGAGAGGACTTGAGAGGGAGGGGAGAGAGAGGAAGGTAAGAAGAATATATATATATATATATATATATATATAATATATATATATATATATATATATATATATATAGAGAGAGAGAGAGAGAGAGAGAGAGAGAGAGAAAAGGGATATGGAGAGAGAGGGAGAGGGGAGAGTAGGAGGGAAGAGAGATAGAAGGTGAGACAAAGGGAGATAGATATATAGATATGTTGACAGTGCTAGACCTACCATTGTTTCATGGAATCTCCCTAGTAAGAAGTCCCAACTAGACCTTAGATCACTTGGATTAGGTTTCCCAACAGTGGGTAGTAAAGTATTGCCTTGACCACGGTAGTGCGCAAAGATAAGTATGATAACTTTAATGGAAGAAAGAGTGTGACCTTGCAGCAAGTCAAGTGAGATGCATGGGGGTGCTAACACAGATAGGGGAAAGGAAGTGTGTCCCTTAGAATCCTATAATAGTACATATCCTGAAAGGAACACACGAGAGGAATGACATCACAGGACGGAAGCGGAATAATCCACAATTCAAAGTGACAGGTTAATACAACAACACGTCTTCAACAAGATTCATGCAATTTCATACAAAATATTTCATACACAAATGCATAAGTTAAATAACATACATTGCTAAAGTAACTAGAATAGTCGAACTACAATAACAACATATGCATGAAAACATGTTGGCTTAGTTATATTATTAAGTGAAATTTACGTCCATACATACACCATTGATAGCCACTAGCCCTAATAGTGGAACATTACAGTCAAAACCACCTGCTTCTCCAAATATATGTACTCATTATACGCTATGGAGAAGCCATGGTGCATCACAATACTCTTCAAGCCTTCTCTAAGCAATGTCTAACCAAACGCTTGGCCCCCAAAAGCCTCCTCTATGTGTTATGAGGTTCTATATAAAACAAAGGATGGGGTGACCCTTGACATCCCCCTTTCACTCTTTGAATACCCTCATGACTCTTCAACTAACTTATGTTAGAAAATTATATATTATAGAGCAATGGAACACAAAGAATATTGCATAAATATAAATACAGAAAATGCATAAAACTAGAGAGACACAGATATACGTGGTTCACCCAGTTTGGGCTACGTCCACCCTGAACAACTCGTCCTTCTTTTCTATTATCCAGCAAAATGAAGAGACACAACCTACAACAGATCCACTGTAATATCCTCTTTTTTCTTTCACAGTCTCACCTCTCTATTTCTCACTCAGAGAATACACATATATTACACAACCTCAATACAATGCCCTCTTACAAAGGGAGGGATTACCTTCTAGTGCAAAAAACCCTAAACTAAACATAAGTTCTACCATTAGATCATCCGCCTAATGAATAGCCCAGATTGACTAGAAATTACTATACTTTTACAAGGAAATTTTACATCTATTTTTAGCTTCAGGGGCACTGCGCCCCCGTCAAGGGACTGTTGGCACCCGAACCCCCCAGGCGGGGGGTATCGGCCCCCGTGAACTCCTGTGGGGGGGAAAAGTCCCCCCCGCATCCCCTTGCATGGAGGGGTGTACAAACTTCTTGGGGTATACATCCGAATGAAATAAATACCTTTAAATAATCATGCTCCACACCCAACAATCTCCCACTTGGAGAATGATTGTAGAAACTCCACCGCTGTTTCATTTGCTGGACAATGACTCCTCTTTGGACTTGGCTATTTCTCATCTTCATTGTCATCCTTGAAGACCAATTGAAATTGAGCATATTCTTAATTTCTCCCTGGTTACAACTTTTGTTAGCGTATTTGTAGGATTTTGGCTAGTGTGTATCTTTTCCAGCTTCAACTCTCCATCTTCCAACACTGATCGTATGAAATGGTACTTGAGCTGTATGCGTTTAGTCCTGGAATGAAATGTTGAGTTCTTTGCAAGATGAATGCCACTTTGGCTATCACTGTATAACGTGCCCATATCATGCTTCTTACCCAATTCACCCATAAACATTTGTAACCAAATCATTTCTTTACTAGCCTCTATAGCAGCAACATACTTTGCTTATGTTGTTGAAAGTGCAACAATACTTTGGATTTTTGAAACCCAACTGACAGCTATTCCACCTACAGTAAATACATATCCTGTAGTGCTCCTCCTATTATCTCTGTTGCATGCCATATTTGCATCAACATATCCCTGTAGAGAAATGTTTGAACCACCAAAGCATAATGCTTGATTTGTGGTACCTTTCAAATATATGAGAATCCATTTCACTGCCATTTAATGTTCCTTTCCTGAATTGTTCATGTACCTGCTTACAACTCCCACTTCATGTGCAATATCAGGCCTTGTGCAGATCATTTCATACATTAAGCTTCCAACAACTGATGCATATGGAACTTTAGACATATAATCCATGTCTTCTTGGGTCTTTGGGCACATTTCCTTACTAAGTTTGAAATGGCTAGCAAAAGGTGTACTCACTGGTTTTGCATTATGCATATTAAATCTTTTCAACACCTTTTGTATGTACTCATTCTGAGACAATGCTAGTTTGTGATTTTTCTTGTCTCTAGTTATTCTCATACCAAGGATTTATTTTGTAGCTCCCAAATCCTTCATTGCAAATGAATTTGCTAATTTTCTTTTGAGCACATTTATTTTCTGCATGTTAGACCCTGCAACAAGCTTGTCATCTACATACAATAACAATATAATATAGCTGCCATCATTTTGCTTTTTCAGATAAACACAATGATCGGAGTGAGATCTAGTATAACCTTGTTCAGACATAAACTTGTCAAATTTTAGATACCACTGCCTTGGAGCATGTTTTAAGCCATAAAATCTCTTCTTCAACCTGCATACTAGTTTCTCCTTCCCTTTCACCTCATATCCTTATGGTTGTTGCATATATATCTCTTCCTCCAAATCCCCATGGAGAAAGGTTGTCTTTACATCTAACTGCTCAAGATGTAAATCTTCAGATGCTACTAGACTTAGAATAGTTCTGATTGAAGTCATTTTAACAACAGGAGAAAATATTTCATCAAAATCAATACTTTTCTTCTGTGCAAACCCCTTCACCACAAGTCTATCTTTGTACCCCTGTTTTCCTCCATCTTCTTCCTTCAGCCTGTAAACCCATTTATTCTGCAATGTAGTTTTACCTACAGGCAACCTGACTAAGTCCCAAGTCTGGTTATGCATTAAGGAATCCATTTCTTCTTCCATGGCTAGCTCCCACTTCTTCCTGCTTTCAACCTGCATTGCTTCTTCATAACATTCGGGTTCAATAGAATCAATCAACAATAAATAATATAATGAAGGAGAGTATCGTTCAGTAGGTCTACTTATCCTGGTAGATCTTCTAACACCACTTTCAGGTGTTTGGGGTGCCTATTGCTGTTGTGGTGGTTGCTGTTGTTGTCTTTGTTGATTATTATTATTTTTAGGCACCTTTACTTTTTCAGTGATCTCATCAAGAACTATGTATTCCTTGTTTTCTTATTCCTGTTTCTTTTCCTGCAACTGATTCTTATACAAGACCTTTTCATTGAATATTACATCTCTGCTCCTAATGATTTTGTGATTTTCATAATCATATAATCGCTAACCAAAATCATTAACACCATATCCAATAAAGGTACATTTCTTCGATTTTGCCTCAAGTTTTGTTCTATTTTATTTATTAATATGGACAAAGGCCTCACAACAAAAAGGCTTTAAAAAGGAATAGTTTACCTTTTTTCCTGTCCATGCTTCCTCTGGAACACCACCATTCAAGAAACTTGAAGGCCCTCTGTTTATTAGATAAACAACAGTATTTACAGCATCTGCCCAAAATGGTAAAGGCAATCCTGCATGCAATCTCATGCACCTTGCATGCTCCATGATTGTTATGTTCATCCTTTCTAACACACCATTTTCTTGTGGTGTTCTTGGAACTATCTTCTCTGTACGAATTCCATGCTCTGAACAGTACTTATCAAACTCTTTGCTACAATATTCGCCTCCATTGTCTTATCTGAGACACTTCAATTTCTTTCCTGTATCAATCTCAACCAAAGCTTTCCATTTCTTGAAAGTATCAAATACATCAGATTTATTCTTAATACAATAAATCCAAGTTTTTCTAGTTGCATCATCAATAAAAGTAACATAATAACAAGAGCCATCAAGAGATGATACCTGAGCAGGTCCCCATACATCTGTATGCACAAGCTCTAATTTTTCACTCTTCTTTTATTTCCCAACTCTAAGAAATCCGACTCTCTTCTGTTTTCCATAAATGCAATTCTCACTGAAGTCAAAATCAACATTCCTCAAACCTGGCAACAAATTCCTTGAGTGAAGAATCTTCATCCCCTTTTCACTCATGTGTCCGAGCCTATGATGCCATAATGTTACATATGCTCCTTTGGAAGTTAAAGCATTAACAGAATTAGAAACACCATTGCATAAATACAATGTACCAACCTTTTCGCCTTTTTCTATTACTAGGGCTCCTTTGGTGACCTTCCAAGATTTATCTGTGAAAGTTGTCACACAACCTTCACCGCTTAACTGCCCTGTTGAAATCAAATTTTTCTTCAGATCTCGAACATGTTTTACCTCCTTTAGTAGCCATTGGTTTCCATTCTACTGTTTTACAAGAACCTTACCCATTCCAACAATTTGACAGGGTTTATCATCACCTAAACGGACTTGTCCAAAATCTCCTTGAACATAGTCATGAAATTATTTCTTATCAAGTGTGGCATGAAATGAGGCCCCTGAATCTACCACCCAGGAATCAGTAATATTTTTGAAAGAAAGAATCAAAGCATCTTGTAACACCTCGCCTATCACATTTGCTTCATGATTGTTTTCTTGTTGTGCATCTCCTTCTTTTCCCTTCCAAGATCTATAGTCTTTCTTTAGGTGTCCTTTCTTTCTGCATTTCCAGCAGACTATCCCCGATCTGGACATGGATCTGCCTTTCCTTGATTTACGACGATATCCTGAGCTCTTTCCTCTTTCCATTTTTCTTCCCCTAGACTCTGCACTCAAAGCATTACCTGATGTCTCATCGGAGCTTTTCCGTCGCATTTCCTCGCTAAGGATAGCACCGACAACATCATCAAACTTTAAAGTACTAGATCCAAAAACAAAGTTACTAATGGCCATTACTAAACCATTCCAACTTTCTGGCAATGAGCACAAGAATAACAGAGCTCTAACTTCATCTTCAAAGTTTACCCCTAGAGAACTTAATTGACTTGTAACAGTATTAAAATCATTTAAATGGTCTGCAATAGATCCACCTTCCGACATCTTCATATTAAATAACCGTTTCATTAGAAATACCTTGTTTGAGGCCGAGGGTTTTTCATATAGTTTCGCCAACGCCTTATTCAAACCCTTTGTCATTGTTTCCTTTGAAATGTTGAAGGCAACCGACGCTGCGAGGCACAACCGTACTGTTCCAAGTACCTTTCTATCGAGAAGGTTCCATTATTCATCTCTCATACCCGTCGGCATCTTTGTTTTTCCGCCCAATGGTAGGTACAGATATTTCTGATACAAATAATCTTCCATCTGTATCTTCCACAGCGAGAAGTTTTGGCCATTAAATTTCTCAAACCTAAAGTTACCATCTTCCACCATTGCTCCCACTCGAACCATGAACCCTTCTTTCCTGCGAGTTTATCAGCCAAATAGACCTTCGACTCTAATACCAGTTGTTAGAAAATTATATATTACAGAGCAATGGAACACATAGAATATTGCATAAATATAAACACAAAAAACACATAAAACTAGAGAGACACAGATATACGTGGTTCACCCAATTTAGGCTATGTCCACCCCGAACAGCCAGTCCTCCCTTTCTATTATCCAGCAAAATGAAGAGACACAACCTACAACAGATCCGTTTTAATATCCTCTGTTTTCTCTCACAGTCTCACCTCTCTGTTTCTCGCTCAGAGAATACACATCTATTACACAGCCTCAATACAATGCCCTCATACAAAGAGAGGGGTTGCCTTCTAGGGAAAAAACCCTAAACTAAACATAAGTTCTACCGTCAGATCATTTTTCTAATGAACAACCCAAATTGACTAGAAATTACTATACTTTTATAAGGCAATTTTACATCTGTTTTTAGCTTCAGGGGCGCTGCCCCCGAAACCCTGCCGGGGGACCACTGGCCCCCGGACCCCCTAGCCGGGAGGGGATTGGGCCCCCTGAACCCCCGCAGGGGGGGACAAGTCTCCCCCTCACCGCCCCGCATGGAGGGGTGTACAAACTTCCTGGGGTATACATCTGTCTGAAACAAAGACCTCTAAATAATCATGCTCCACACCCAACATGATTTTGAGAATATTTGAATGGACAACCTTTTTCTTGATATATCTCTAAGATTTGAGCCCTTATGAATTTGAAATTTTGGTCTATAATACTTTGGTATTTCTTCTCCACAACTCCACAAGTATAGCCAAAATTTGATTGGCCAAGTGAAAGGTATGCTCACTTTCCCAATACTTGTTGATTTTTGGCCTCTTACCAAGAGAAAACTTGTATAGCTCCATGTGTTCAATTATTCAAATATAATTCTAAAATGTTTAGGTGAGGTACTTCATTGTCTCTCCTCAAATATCTGAAAATTTCATAGTTTGAGGTATCACAGAAAAAGTTTATAGAAAAATGCCAAGCTCACTTGTTTGAAATTGATTTTTAGGACCCTTCACAAACCCTAAATTCTGGAGAGTATATCTCCAAAAGTATAGTGAAGAAAAATATGAAAATTTAAATATATGTTCCCAAGTATATCTTGTAATATGCCAAAATTTTAACTATCTAAAGCATCCTAGAAAAAAAGTTATAGCAAAAATGCCTCACTTGTTAGAAACTGATTTTAGGATCCTTCACAAAGAAGATATTCCATAGAGCATATATCATAAATTATAGAGAAGAACACTATGCAATTATAACAACATGTTCCTCAATATCTCACCTCAATATGGTCCAAATTTAATTATCTGAAACATCCCAAAAAAATTATAGTGAAAATGTCAAACTAACCTGTTTGAAACTAATTTCAAGAGCATTGAGGAACCCTACGTTCCCCAAATTGTATCTCCAAAAATATAATAAACCTAGATATGAAATTTTAACTAGATTTTCTATAATTATTTTCCTCAATATATTCCAGATTTCATTGTCTGAAACATCCCAGAAAACAAATTATAGCAACAATTCCAATATGACCTGTTTGAAGTAGCAAAACACTAGGTTCATATGCTTTGATATCAAATGTTATGAACCTTGTCCCTTAAAATGATAAGATACCAATAATTATTGTACTCTTCAAGGGGGAAACCTTGTTTGAAAATGAATATAATGTAGAAGACAATATTTTTATGATCACGAGGCTAGGTCTCCTTAGTATGTCTAGGAGACAAGGGGTACAATTATAATAAAATGGGACATGAAAGGTTCTATTTGACCTCTTAATGTAACAATTAAACTATTAGGTCCTTAATATAGATGCCAAGGGCCATAACATTTCATGTATATAAAGATTCAATTAGCATACCAAGAATATCCCTAGTTAGGCATCAAAGAAGAAGATATGAGTTGAATAGGTTGCAAGGTAAGCTTCGGAAGCTTAAGCCACCGACCTTGGTTGTGAAAAAAAGAGAGAAGATGATGATGGAACCTAGTTTCTTGGAATCCTAAAATATTTTCATTTGAGTAGTTACTTGAATAATTTAAAATATAGAATTTCCATATATCATCTACAAGGGAAAGCTTCTATGTGGTGGGACTAGTTGAAGCAACTTCAACATATTAATGAGAAAATGATTTCTTGGAAGCAATTCAAGAAATATTTTTCATAGTATTATCTTTCAAATCACTACTATGACAAGAAGATGCATGAGTTCTTTGAACTTTGGAAAATATGACCATGAAAGAGTATGAAAGGAAGTTCTTAGAGTTGTTGAGGTATCTGAGTTTTATCCAAGATGAGAAGGCGAAAACTCAAAAAAAATAAGTGTATTTCCATCTTGTTATAGCTACCATATTCAATTTGATGAGTTCTAGACTTTGGTTGAGATAGTTATAAAGGCCAAGTATATATATCAACAAATCAAAGGAAAAGAGACTTATTAGAAGTTTTATAAGGATATGAATGAGAAATCATATTAGAGAAGGAAGGGATTCAAACTTCATTTCAATAGAAATAGTCCTAATAGATATTATCAATATCATCCTAATAATGATGAAAACAAAACAGAGTATTCATTAGGAAAGAGATTAATACCACTAATAAAATGTTGGGGTTATAAGGGAGATCACTTGTATAAATATTTTCCTCGCAAAGATGTCAAACTGATGACTTCACACAACAAGATGCTTCCATAGTGGAAGGAATGGGAAGAAATATTCCAAGGATATATGCAACCCAAGAGGATTGATAAGAATAACATAAATCCCATATGATTGAAGTGGAAGATAATATTACAAATTGAATTATTTTTATTTTGGTCGATTTAGGAGTAAGTCATTGTTAGATTTATATTAGAATAATAAATAGATTTCATTTGATGAAAAGTAAGCTTGAAATGTCATGGTTGGTTTAGATAGTCACTATAACTAAAAGAAGGGTCAACAAGATTGTTTGAGGCTATCCAGTAGATATAAATGGAGTGAATACAAATATCGACCTACATGTCATACCATTGAGATCTTATGATATATTATGGATTCATTGGACACGCAACATGCTATCATGGGTTTCCATAACATGATATTCACCTATCTTGTTGAAGAAGGAAAGAAGAGAACCATGCAAGGAATTCCTAAGCCCATTCTTATAAGTGAGATTTCAGCTTTATAGCTAAAGAGATATTTTAGGAAAGGATGTCAATTATATGTAGCTCATGTGGAAGAACCACACAAGACCAAAGGGCCAAGAGTTGAAGATTTTATAGTGTGCTTAATGAATGGCATACTTAGATAATATTTAGATAAGTTTGTCCTGGTGTTCTTGGATAACATACTTATCTATTATAAGTTAGAGAAAGAATATGAACATCACTTGAGATCAATGTTCGAAGAAGGAAACAACTATATGACAAGCTAAACAAGTTCTCCTTTTACCAAGATTCAATATTTGGGACACATCATTTTGGAGGGAGGTATAGTGGTGGATCTAGATAAGATTGAAACCATTTGAGGATGCCTAGCACCAAACCATGTTTCATAAATTACATGCTTCACAAGATTTGTAGGTTATTATAGGAGGTTTATTGAAGGGTTTTTAATGATTTATCATCTCGTTATTTTATAAAATAAGGGAACTAAGTTTGAATGGACAATAGAGAGTGCAAATTGTGTTTAGATATTGAAATAATTATTGATGCACCTTATTTAAAATTTTCTAATCCAAATGAACTTAATTTGTGGTATGCATAGATGCATCCAAACATAGGTTTGGTGGAGTCATTACTCAAATGGACATGTGATTAACCATAAGTCTAGAAAGCTTTAAAAACATGAAATAAATTATGCCACACATAACTTGGAGCTTGTTTCGATAGTACAAGTATTGAAAATGTGAAGGCATTACTTAGTGGGGAAGAAATTTGAACTAAAGATAGATCATAGCAATATGAAATATTTGTTTGAATAATTGACTTTAAATGCTATATAAACAAGTTGGAAATATTTTATTAGTGAATATGAATTTGACATCAAGTATATCAAATATAAAGAGAATAAATTTTTTGATGCTCTCAATAGAAGGGTACATGTGATGCATGTTGCAACCATTAATATGCATACATTAGATTAAAAAGGAAGAATTTTAGAGGTTGTTGTGATAGACTGACATTATCTATAGGTAAAATAAGGGTTTCAATAGGAAGATGTATAATAGAAGTTTAAAGAGTATCAACTAAAGGAATATGGAATAATTATGCATAAGAATAGAATGTATGTTCCAATTATGAAGAATTGAGGAAGCTAGTGTTAAAGGAAATATGTAATGTTCCATATGTATGGGATATTGGTTACTAGAAAATTATTACAATAATAATAATTCAGTATTATTGCCCAGAGTTGAAAAAAGGTTGTAGTTGATTATATTTCTAGGTATAAATGTCAAAGAGTAAAGGGTAATCATAGAAACACAATGGGTTTGCAAGAACCATTTCCAATCCCATAGTGGAAATTGGAAATGGTAACCATTGATTTTGTCATTAAGTTGGCCAAGAAAACAAAGAAACATGATTCAATATTAGTGGTGGTGGATAAATTGACAAAGGATGCCCATTTTATTCCGAGTAAACTAAGTCATAAGGAATATAATATTACAAAATATACATGAATGAAATTGCTAGATTAGATGGAATACCTAAGGCAATTTTTTCAGACAGAGGTCTAAAATTTACTTAAATTTTTTAGAGAGGATTATTTAAAGTATTTGGTACAAATCTAAATTTTCGCATAGCATATCATCCAAAAATAGTTGGGAAAACAAAGAGAGTCAATGGAGTGAGTGAAGATATGTTAAGAATGTATGTGATGGATAAGCCATCCAAGTGGGAAGATTATTTACATTTGCTTGAGTTTCCCTAGAATAATGGCTATTAGGAATAAATGAAGATGAGCCCATTGAAAGGTTCATATGGCAAAAAATTCAATACTCTAGTTAGTTGGGAAAATCCAATAGACATAGTAGTACTTGGGAAAGAATTGCTCAAGGAGATGGAAGAACACACAGTGAAAATTAAGCAGAATTTAGAGGGTACACAATATAGATAGAAAAACTATGCAGCTAAGAGTAGGATGGGTGGGGAATTTAAAGTGCAAGAGCATGCATTTTTTAAAGTGAAAGCAAAGAAAAATTCCTCAAATCTAGGTAATTATGTTATGCTAGCAACTAGATCTCATGGCCATTTGAAATATTAGATAGGATATGACTAGTTCCATACATGCTTTCATTTCCTACTTCCATGGATGCACATAATGTGTTTCACGTATCTTTTTTGAAAAGTATATGCATGATCCTAACCATGCCATTGATTATACTTTGATTTAGGTGGATCCAAAAGGATACTTTTGGGTACAACCAATGTGTATATTAGATAGGAAGTTCATGGTGCTTTGAAACAAATCCATCATCTAGGTAAATGTCTAGTGGACTATCTACAACCCCGACGGAGTGACATGGAATCTAGAAGATGTAATGCATACATCTGCATGGTGATGCACACTTAGGACAGTGCCAAAATAAGGGGGAGGGTATTTTCATACCCCATTTTTTTTATCCTCAAATTAAGAATGTTAGTTTTTACACGATGGAAGGCTAGAGATCATAGTAATGTAATAGTTTGTAAATGTTATTAATAAAAATATATGAGAAACTATAGACAGAAAAGGACAAGATTTATAAGAGATTACGATATGATGAGAGAGGGGAGGGTAGTTAGAGAGGCTAGACCAAAGTTTATCATATATTATTAAACCCAATTATTTGAAATAGTTGATAAAATGAGTTACATGAGCTTCTTATTTGGGATGCCACATGGCATAATGGGAGAATTCATATATTAACCTTGTTTTTTGGCTGGTTAGGGATTTTTTTTTCCCGTTCATTCTTTCTCTTGCTTCCTAGAGAGAAGAGTTACATATGAAAAAGCCATGGCTAATTGGTTGTGTGTTAATATGGATTATTGTCTAGCATGTCAACCTTGAGGACCCCTAAGTGCATGGATAAATTGGCTTTATGGAGGAAATTGTCCATGACTTAGAATCTCTATAGTTTCTAGCATTGAGATTTCTTTACTAGTAGCATTAGATCCCTAGAGGGAAATGGGATAAACTGAGGCACTACATTGCAAGGAAAGGAATTCATTTCCTTGGGTTATGTAAGCTAAAGAGGAAGGAGATTTTGGAGTTGATATGGCTATGTAATTAGTTAGCAAAACATGACAACATGAGGTTTTTGTGACTGTGTATTTTGTGATACCATGAGGTTTTTATGTGACTATGTAAACTATGACAACATGATATTGTTGAATGCTTGTGTGAAATTAGAGTTAGTTTTTATGCCCATCCTTATGGAGTCATAGACTTATCTTAGGGGTGACTTGTTGAGAAATTTGGAGTAGCATAGTCTATGGTCAAGAGGAGCATCTTATTTTTTCATCCAATTGGTGTCATCCTTTGAGAAAAATAAGTTTTCTCTATATAATGAATCACATTATGTTCACTCTCTTCCTTCTCGTTGTTTATTGCCAATTATTTCAATTACGAGTAAGCACTATTCAATAAATCTATTTCCAATTATTACATATATGTTTCTTTATGGCTTACATGTGTTTCGTTTCCATTGCATGTTTCTTGAATCATGTAAACCATATCAAACTTTGAAAATTATGTCAAGAATGTTAGTTCTTAATGTACCCTATGATTTGGGTACATTATAGTTGGTTTCAGAGATGATTTTTGTTTTCATAACATGGCTTATCTTGGAGTTGGGTACATTACAACTAGTGCTTCTTAAGGAGTCTTTTGAGATATACAACTAATACTATATTGTTGGGTCCACATGAAAAGGGTTGTTATAGGGGTATACTAACTTCATCAGCATGGTGCAAGGAATTTGTTTTAATCAATACGGTGTAAGGATTATTATTATATAATTTATTTATTAATTTTTATTTTATTTTTTATTTTATGATATATATATATATATATATATATATATATATATATATATATATATATATATATATGTTACGACGTTGGTGGGAGAATTGTTCCATGTTGAATATCATTCTTTAAACAAAATTTCCAAATTCCTTCTCGATGCAAAGATGTAACAATTTTGTTGGTTAATTGCAAATGTTAGCGATTGCAAGGTCCTAAAGACATAGGAATGCTAGGTGCTATATCACTTTGATATACCAAAAATTTTCCAACAATAGATTTTGACTTAATATTTCAAGGCACCAAGGAGGATAGATTGTGTCCTTAGCTCTACTAGCCAACATCTTAGTATTCAAGAGTGATCTCCCAAGTGTTGTTCCTGGTGTACTATAGCAATAGCAAAATTATAGGTTTATGTGAGGCTAGTTTTAGGTGTGCTTAAAGGGCTTTGAATATAATTGAGGGTACATGGAAAAAAAATCCATATACAAGTGATATTCGATGTAGCACTAGTCAAAGGATACCAATAGAGGTTACAAAGGTATCCAACATTTATATTTTCTATGAGTATTCTTCCCGAGCCATTTACCCACCAAATGACATATCCCTATGTTATGTATAGAAAATCAAACATGTTTCTAGCTAAAAAAAAATGCTAAAATTTGGTGATTTGTTGACTTGAGAAAGAGTTTTGATACCATATGTAGTGCTCCTCAACACCTAAACTTGCAACATAAACCAAGTATACAAATACTATAGATGCAAAATTCATATATAAGAGACAAGCAATATGGAATATGTGGAATATATGTTTTTTAATTAGTGATTTACCAAAGGAAATAAAGCAATGCTCACTTGCCTCTTGAGATGATGTGACCTTTCATTAAGCAAAGCTCCAAATATAACAATACTTACAAAACATTACTTGTCCTCCTAGCTCTTTAAGTAGATTCTCAATAGCAAAAATCAAGTTACTTCTGGTACCATCTACCTAGCAAGCCTTATTTAATAAAAATGACCCTTTACATTAAATAACTATAAACCACTATCTAATGTGTCATTATTTAATAAAAATGACCCCTTTACATTAAATAACTATAAACCACTATCTAATGTGTCTTATTTAAAGAAGATACTAGCATGCATTAATTGGCTAACTCGTAAATATCTTCAAAAAAAAATTAAGATAAAATCTTTACAAAATACAAGATTAATAACAAATTATAAAATTAGTAAAATTAACTAAAATAAATACTTTAAAAACAAAATTAACTAAAATGCATCCTTGAATCTGTCCTTATTGATAAGTTTCATAAACATGCTTAACTCCCTCTTGTATCTTATTCCTTCTCAATGTACACAGCAATGAAAAGATTATGATTCTTATATGATTCTTATTTTTTTATGAACACAACAATGAAAAGATTATGATTCTTATTTTTTTTTATGACATGTTATAATGGTTGAATCTTAGAGTTATCTAAAAAATTTGAAGTGCATAATATACTTTGGCTATTAACCTTTTGTTTAATAATTTTGTTATAATTATTTTGTTTTGTACATAAATAATATTAATAAATTTATATATGTAAAAATAATTACTTAAAAGATAATATGATAGATCATATTAAACCTTAATAGATGGTGTAAAATCATCTAAAACTTTTTAAACTTTATCATATAGCATTTTAAGGACGATGACTTGATAAAGATAGCGAAATAATTAGCATTGTGAGGAGGTTCAAAATATGAGAAGTTCTTAAAAAAAATAATGGTATAATATTGCTTTTGAAGTATATTGTCTAGCCATTTGGAAAAGGGCAAAACTAAATTTGAAATCACCATACTAATGAGATGAGAAACTAATAATACATTTTTTTAGAGGAGTGGTTTATAACATTATTTATTTATTCTTATATATTTATAAATTTGGAAAATAATAATAATAAATTATTATTCCAATTAAAAAAATATTAATTTTCATAATTAAAAACAATTTACATTCAGCTAATAAGCTGTATATTTCTATGTAACTAGAAATCTTCAAACCTAACATGTTATATGTTTAAAATATATTATGTTTATTGGTAACTGTTCAAACCTAACACCCACGTGGTTTGACAAGTTCATGTTCTAGGTTGCTAGGTTTGAAAATGTGTCAAAAATTGACTCCAGAAACAAATGGTATTCTATTTCTTTTGAAGTAGCATATTATCTAACCATGGGGAAGGTTGTAGTAACCACTATAATTGGATGACACATTGCCAGTAAATTATTGTTTTGGTTTAAAAAGTGATTAGGATATTGTTCCGGGAACCCAATTTTAAGATAAGGTAAGGTTAGGTGTCCTCAACATACATAAAATATTCTTGCACCACTAATGAGTTATCACATGTTACTTGCACCTTTTGATTATGAGGACCTTCTGATTAAGGGGAGTCAACATACATAAAATATTCTTGCACCACTAATGAGTTATCACATGTTACTTGCACCTTTTGATTATGAGGACCTTCTGATTAGGGGGAGTTAGTATCCATTTAATATTAGGTTAAGTTAGGTGTCCTCACCACACATAAAATAGTGTGTTGAGTGATTAAGAGGATCATCTACTTAGGATTTACATCCATTTTAAACTGATCCAAACCTTATCACTGACTAGTTTCCAACTAAAGCGATACCTTATCACTGACTAGTTTCCAACTAAAGCGATATGATAGAATATTCAAATCCCGGTAATATGATATTTTATAATACATAACAGTGAAACTAGAATATTATAAAAGTGTTTCTTATTTTTTATGGTAAAGGGATTTTATTTTTATTATGAGTATACAAATATATTAATTATCCTTAAATAAATTTAACTTGAAAATTTATAAATATTATATCTTAATAATAAATATAATAAAGTATCTAAATATTTATTAATACTCTTTATAAGAATAATCATTTTTCCCATTCCTAAACTAAATTCAATTGAAAATTTATAAATATATATATTTTATTTAATTTATTTATGTTATTTTATTTTAAAATTTATAAATATTATATTTATTTATTTATGTTATTTATTTTTTTATTTTTATTTGTTTGGTAAGATTATATTTTCATGGCTTCCATCCAGATCACTTGGATTGAAACAAGGAGTTGAACCAGTGACTTCATATCAAGGAATATCTTAACATAGCCCTTGATCACCACGGTATCGCTTGAGATTCGGATAGGGAATTGAACCAATGACTTCACATCAAGAAGTACCTTAAGAGAGGGGAATTGAACCCTTGACTTCACATCAAGGGTATCACTTCAGATTCGGACAGGGAATTGAACCAATGACTTCACATCAAGAAATACCTTAAGAGAGGGGAATTGAACCCTTGACTTCACATCCAGGAGTATCGCCATCATATCACTTCAATTAGGATGGGGAATTGAACCGGTGACTTCACATGAAAAAGTACCTTAAGAGAGGGGAATCGAACCAATAATTTCACATCAAAAAGTATTTTAACAGAGCACTTGATCACCGTCTATCTAAAACTCATAAACATAAATATTATATCTTAATAATAAAGAAAAAAAACTTACTATTTTAATGATTCTAGACGATTAAAAATATAATATTTTAATAAAAAAATAAAAATAAAAATTAATAAATGCATACATTTTTAATAATAAATAGATAAATGTTAAACATCTTATTCTATCCTCATTTTATAAGTCAGGCATTTACCCCCACAATAATAAGGCCATATACCTCATGTTCACAAACAATATAATTAACATAAGCAAGAAGGAACTTGAAACATCATTAACGTTAAAAAAACTTTAACCAGACATGTAATTATAAACCATTGAGTGATAGTGGACGAAGATGTCCTTCACAATGAATGTGGTTAAAAACATTATAGAACTAAGATTTAAAAAATGAAATAACAAAAATAGAATAAATTAATCTTTATATAAAAAAACATATACATAAATAAATATAATTTTTTAACTAAAAAATCACAAAATATGAGGGCAAATTCTTATAAATTTATATTAAAAAATATTATATAAAATTTAAAATAAATTAATGAGGAAAATTTTATAAATAAAGAATGAAAATTAATTTTAATTAGAATACTTATTTTAAAAAAACTTTAAATATTATGTTTTTTAATATATATGGTTTACATTAACTATATTTAATATTATTAAATTATCGATATCATATATTATATTTTTATTTATATTATATAAAATAAATAAAAACAGGGAAAGAAGGGGAAGAGAGACATGGAGACATATATATGGAGGGGGAGAGAGGGAGGGAGATAGTGACAGAGTTTGAGGGTGGAGAAAGAGTATGTATGATGAGGTAGAGACGGAGGGAGGTGGGAGAGAAGGGGATAGAGAGGAAGGAAAAAGAGAGAGGACTTGAGAGAGAGGAGAGAGAGAGATGGAGTTGGAAGGGGAAGAAAGACATAGAGAGAGAAAGGTGGAGAGGAAGTGGCAAGGGAGAGATGGAGAGTCAGTGAGAGAGAGAGGGAGAGGGAGAGGAAGAGGGAGGGAGAGAGAGAGTGTATGTTTTAGGGGTGAGAAGGAGAGATAAGGGGAGATTGATGAAAATGGGAATTTGGGGGTTGCCTAAAATCCCAATTTCTTTAAAAAAACAAGATCCTGGAGCCTGTTTCCTTCGTGATTTCTTCGCTGGTAGAGCATTCATCTCTCCATCATCATCAGAATCTTCCTCTGCACTGCATGCTGTCCTTAACAAACATTTACATATAACAGATACATGATATTTGGATCAACAAGCTTGAAAACAAGATTTAACTTAATTATACCATACACACAGGCGTAGGCGTACACAATACTAGAACACGTTTCATATATATAATATAATATAATATATATAATATATATATATTATATAATATAATATATATATATATATAATATATTAATATTACAGAACAAATTACATTCCAGGCTAAGCATTTCAGCCTTAAAACCCAACTCACAACGAACTACCTGCTTCCGCAGAATCTTACTGCTCTGATACCACCTTATGAAAATGAGATTTTGGGGGTTGCCCAAAATCCCAAATTCTTTAAAAATCTTGATCCTGGACCTGTGGGTTATGGACCCACTCAATCTTTGGGAAGCCTTTTAATTAATTCACCATTATAGTCTGTCTTGCTCTCATTTGAACATTCATGCAGCCGCCCCCGAGTGCCTGCAACACCATTTTTATTTACAGAACACAAGTTTTGACTCATTTATAAAACACATAGCATATACAATTAACACAGAACATAAACACACTTTTATATATTTACGGGACAATTACAAAGTTAAGGCCTTTCAGCCTTAAAACGAACTCATGCTCGGCTACATCTTGCCCAATCACAATTTTCTTCACAAAATAAGATATCCATTACACCCCTATTGCATTACATTTATATAAAAAGTCTTATGAAGGACCGATCCTATCCTCTTCTGATTTTTCAACAAAAAAACTCTCCAAAAAGCGTGCATGGCTATTAATAATAGGAAGTCTATCTAGTCTTATCCATTCTCTCTTTAATTTTTTTTCTTTAACTGCTTTAAGGGAGATTTTCTCTGTTTTTTCCCTTTATTCATCTCCGCTGGTCCACGTCTTCATACTCCACTTGGATTTTTCTTTAATTAAGAAAAGGGTGAGATGCACCTGCATCAGAGATAGAGATATAGATGGGGCAGGGGAGGAGGTAGAAGAGAAAGGCAAAGAGAGAGAGGGAGGAAGAGGGAATGAGAGACAAATAAGGAGAGATGGAGGGAGGTATAAATATAGATGGCAGGGGGAGAGAGGAAAGAAGAGAAAGATAGAGAAAGTTAAGGAGAGAAAGATAGAGCGAGACAGAGGAGAGAGGGAGAGGAAGAGAGAGAAGGAGAGGGGGAGAGAGATACACACATAATGGAAGGTGGAGAGAGAGGGAAGAAGAAAGAGTCTCACAGAAACAAATACATACATATAAGTTAGATCTAGAAAGTGATGAATATTTTACATTTTCACTAAAATAGATGTATTGATTTCAATGTAGTTTTTTATTTCTAATCCTATTTGATCACATGCACTATACGCATTGATTTTAGTGTAGATGTCGATTTATAATTCTCTTTAATACCTTATACTATATGCATTGATTTCAATGTCAATGTTGATTTCTACTCTTATTTGATTGCTTGCATAGTATGCATTGGCTTCAGTGTAGATTTTGATTTCTAATCATATTTGATTGCTTGCACTAGATGCGTTGATTTTAGTGTAAATGTCGATTTCTAATCATATTTGATTGCTTGCATTAGATGCATTGGTTTCAGTGTAGCTATTGATTTCTAATCGTATTTGATTGCTTGCACTAGATGCATTGGTTTTAGTTTATATGTTGATTTATAATCCTATTTGATTGTTTGCACTATATGCATTGATTTTAGTGTAGATGTTGATTTATGATTTGATGCCACAAGATGTATGATGTACATTAATTTCAAAGATTATATTAATAGTGTGCATTGATTTCAGTGTAAGCACATCTACACCTCCTCCATCTATATCTCTATCTCTCATTTTCTATCCTTCTCTATCTCTCTATCTCAGCCCCTAAACATGCACACACTCTCTCTCCATATCTATATATGTCTATTTCTCTCCCTTTCCCGTCCCTCTGCCTCCCTTTCCCCTCCCTCTGTCTCTCTTCCCCTTCTCTCTCTCTAACATTTCTCTCTCCATATCTATATCTCTTCCTACATCCATGTCTTTGCCTCTCTCTTCTTCCCTCTCCCCCCTCTATATCTCTATCACCCCTTGTCTCTCCTTCTCACCTCCAAAACATACACACTCTCTCTCAATGTAAGTACATAAAAATTATTCAACCATAGATACAATACTTGAATTTTCATCCTAAATAAAATGTTTGCTTACCTCAAATGTTTGCTTCTTGAAACTATAAACTATTTATAATTAGGTACATTCTTATTATTCCCATTTTCCATCATTCAATATTGTTAATTACTTTGCATTCAAACCCCGTAATAGAAAATAACTACCATTGAAAATTATTTGGGGTTTGAATCGTCTATGATTCCAAATAGTTTGATTGCAATGAAGATTGTTTGTAATTGACTATATTCTTAGCATTCACATTTTCTATCTATCAAAATTGTTGTAGTGACACTTTGCACTCAAAATTTGTATTTCATCATTCAATTTACTAAGAGAGTCTCTCATCTCAACAAAATGAGTTAACTAAGCAATTTTAAATTAAATTTACTAAATTAATCTTAGACATATTTAGCATATTTAAAGTTATCAAAATAATTAGATGTTCAACAAATTATGTATGATCACACACGACTGAAACTAGCCTAGATCCATCTTAACACCGAATGAGAGGGATCAAATCTTTCGAGGTGCAAACCTTTCCTCAAGTTTTGCACTCAGAAAATAGGTTTTCACTTTGAGAGATTTGATCCCTCTCGGCACTTGATAGATCCAGTGTTAAGATGGATCTAGGCCGGTTTAAAAAATAAATAAATAAATAAATAAATATATATATATATATTACATTTATTATTTAATATTAATTAAATTATCGATATCATAATTTATATTATTATTTATTTATATTAATTTTAAATATTAATTAATTTATTAATATTAAATATCATATAATATAAAATTTTATAAAATATGAAACACTGGGAATTCCTTAACTGCTATATTGTAAAAGGTCCTAATAACTTATAGAATAGGAAGGGGCTGAGTAATATATTATGATGGCATTTCTCTATTTTTCATGCAATGTGATGTAATTCTCTCAGAGAGCTTACTTTGTCCCTTCACAATACCCTCATTTTGTGGCAAAACTGACTAGGAGAATAGTTTATACACAAATTATTTCACTTATGAGTTCTCAGAGTGAGCTTTTGAGGCAGAGGATGTAGGGGAGGAGTCATTAGGGGAATTTTGAGGTCTAAAATGGGCCTCTTAAGGAAATTATAAAATAATAGTGGAAATAATAAGATAAGATTAGATTACATCATCAAATTTTAGAGGGAAAAAGGAAAAAAAAAAAAAAAAAAAAAAAAATTCAACTTATCTCCTATGGGTTTACTCAAATTTCGAGTGGAAACACTCATTGGATGCAAAATTTGATTCCTCATCCAAGGAGTACCCATGTTGCATGCTTTTGATGGACCCTCCTACACAAAAAATGAGCAATACATGAAAAACGTGATTGCAATCACGTTTTTTCATGTATTTTTCATTTTTCATGTAGCAGGGTCCATCAAATGTATGCAACATGGGTACTCCTTGGATGAAGAATTAAATTTTGCATCCAATGAGTACTCCCACTCGAAATTTGAATAAAACCCTAGGAAGATATGTTGAAAATACGAATTGAAAAATAGTTTTATTATTTTATTATTTTTTAATTTTTTTACTTTTTTACTCCAAATACGGTGAATCATCCCCCCATGGTTGACATCATCATATTGAATCTCATTAGTTCTTATAAAGTTATTTTCGTTGTACATTTTTCTTAGAAGACCCATTTTAGACCTCAAAATTCCCTTAATGACTCACTCTCTGCTGAAAATAGCAACAAGAAATGCTAATTATAGCATTGTTGTAGATAGCATTTCGGAATACATTCCAATTTTAATTAGTCCCTAAATTAAAATTCGAATTTTATCTTAGCAGTTGTTTGTAAAATAATTAATTAATTCATCTTGAGTTAATTAGTTTGAGAAAATCGAACATGAAGTTTATGTGAAGACATGCAATAGTTATCCCCTTGATTGAGGAAGTTGTCCCTTAATTAAGGAGATCAAGATGAGTTGTACTTTGAGTTGTGATTATTTAGCTTAGTTAATTGAGTTAAGTCCAGTTAGATTAGTTCCAACAGTTTGTGGAACTGATTGTGAGTTCAGTTAGTAGTTGCATGCATGCATGCAACTAGTGTACTTCAAATAACTGAATATTCTCTCATAAATAACTCATGCATGTCAGTTCAGATAGAGACCCAGTTGAGATCAAAGGATGGGACAGTGTACTATTAGTTGCAGGAATATTCCCATGAGGATATCTCTTGCATGCAGAATGAATTCATCCCTTGAGGATTGTGCAGTTATTTCAGAGGTCTGAGAAGTGTGTGAGGAATTATTACACACAGGTGGCAGCTTGAGGACCTAGAAGAAACTGCACAAGGAAATAGGACGCTTGGAGGACTGAAGGAAGGCATATGTGTTGTCTATTTTGTCTATGAGCAGCAGTGAGGTATTGCACTGGGAGCTGGATAGCTTGTGAGCTAAATCTTTGTGTAATCCTGAGATATTTCCACTTGTATGATAATACAAAGATCAGGGTTTTTAGATGAGGCTTTCCCCAGAGTATTCTTCTGCGTTCATGTGTGATTGATTTCTTCTTCATCTATTATATGTGTTCTATTTGATCTTGCTCAAAATCGATTAAGCTTCCGTAAGTTTGATTATAGAAGTAGATTAAGTATATTGCTTTAGTTACATTTATCAATTTAATCTACACGAGAATTTCTACACTCTCCACTTGTGTACACATGCACAGGACTTGGGCAAGGGAATAAAGCAGTGAGGAAGGTTACATGGAAGAGTGAGATACTTTTTCTTACATAAAACTCCTAACATATGCCATTGAATGACATATTATATTTTCATTAAAAACAAAGGAAAGAGATGTGGGGAAAGACTCGAGATTGTACCTTCCTTTGTCCCCTTCATTCTTCTTGCCATTGAGACTTCAATCATGTTCTCCACTTGTGCCCTTGGGAGATGTTTTCCTACGAGCCCATGGAATCCTGACAATAACCTAGCATTTGGTGCCTCTGAAACTTGTTGTTGGGTCCCTATAATACTAGTGATTACCCCATTACTATTGTAGTTATACCCCTTATTAATATTGTTGTGCCCCTATTGCCCCCATATTGTTATTACTGTGCCCCATAGAATCCCTCTATTGTTATTTTTGTGGCTTTATATTATTATTGTTAGGTCGGCTGGGTTATATTGTGACTCCTTAGACTCCTAATATAGAAATGAGGTTTTGTCATTTGAATCATCAAAGAATTGTTCATTTATGTAATGTAAAGGAGGTTGCCCCCTCAAAGAGGCTAAATTTTAAGGCGTTGATCTATCTTTTCTATCTTTTTCTTGAGCTAGTTTCATAACATTTGG
>APFE031214323.1:26395-85283 GCA_000404065.3 Pinus taeda | reverse complement strand
GGTAAGTGAATTTTTTTAGTTTTATACCATTTTCCTTTTGTAAATGAAAGCATAACCATATTTTTCAAGTTTGTATGTGAATTTTTTCTAACACATATTGAATGTAATCATTGCAGGATATTGCACAAGATATGTTACGCTGGAGGACCACCAATGTCAAAGTTTTATAACTGAAAGAAAAAGCTATCTTAGATAAATTTTGCGGCCAAGTACAGGGACTGTAGTTCCAATAATTTCAGAGGTGCAAATATTGGAAGTCTCAGCTTTCCAAAAGAGTTTTAATAGACAATAGAATAGTGATTTGGTCAAATTTGAAGTTTATAAGCTAGAATTACACTGATACTTCCTATATTAGCTAGAATTTATTTTTAATTTTATAAATGAGACCTTCCATATATTTTTAATATAAGTATTTTTGTTTCTTCGTATTTTTATTTTTATTTCAATTTCATTAAGATGTAATTATGTATATATGTTTATTTTTTGTACTCATATGCAGTTTCCCAACTATGATTTTGTCCCTATAGTTTGTTCAATTGTGGCTGAGTTCAAGGCCTGTGCAATATGATCTTGTGTGGTTACATTTCTCAATCACACGTGTAAGAAGAGTAATTCATTTACTAATGCAGCCTTTGATATAGTAGTATATTTTTGTTTGTGAAAAAATAAAAAGAAATTTGAAAATAATTTACTATTGTCAATTGAATTGCTTTTTTTATGCTTTTCATTATAGAAGTGTGACCTAGATGTGTGCCCTTCTAAATGAAATTAAGACCTGCCCTTCAAATTTGCTCATTGCTCCCGATTTCTCTTCCAACTCGAAAAGTTGCACAGTTTGGTTGTCATCCGACCATTCCTCCACACTATTCAGCATCTCCACAATATCTGCTGCCACTATCACACTCAGCTCTCCCTTAGTCTCAGCTTCTTTCACTCTGCTTCTCATGTTGTAAACGTAATTCTCTATATTGACTCTGGGAGTGTGCTTCTTCTTTATCTCTTCATCCTCCCTTCTTAAACTCTCGCCATTACCCGTCATTTTCTCCATCTCCTCTTTGCTCAGCCGACCACCATCGTTCGTTATGGTAATGAAGTTGCTTACCCCACTTCCCCTATCCCAGGCTGACACCTTCATAATTCCGTCTGCGTCCAATTCAAAGACAACTGCAAGGCTTGGCACTCCACAATGGGCCGCCGGAATTCCACTCATCTGAAATTCACCCAGTAGATTGTTGTCTGCAACCGTTGCTCTCTCGCCTTCATACACTGGAAAAGACACTTGTACTTGATTGTCACGCAATGTAGTGTAAGAGGCCTCTCTCTGAGTTGGAATGAGAGTATTTCTAGGAACGACTACCGACATTACACCATCTATAATACTGATTCCAAGGCTCAAATGCGTGACATCCATGAGGACGAATTGGATGCCTTCATTGTTCAAGGCTGCCGCCTGGAGTGCAGCGCCATATGCAATAGCCTCATTGGGGTTTATGCTTTTGCAGAGTTTTTCTCCATGGAAGAAAGATAAAAAATAATTAAGCTTTGAATTAATAAGAAGGAGTCGCAGCTCACAGGTGTGTACATCACCCGGAGACTGCACTCATACAAAGGAGGAGACTCACGCTCACAATCACACACTCTCTATTACATGGATGAAGATTACATATTAAATACTTGACTAAAAAATAGGTGGTTGAAAACAACCTCCTAAACTCTAGGAACAACTCCTAAACTAAGAAGGTACGTTACAACCACATAACCATTTCTCCATTATTTCTAACTCCCCCCCTTAATGGAGAAAGGGTTGTTTTTCACACCTAACATCCCTCTAAATAACTCAAACTTTATTCACCCTAGAGGCTTAGTAAAAATGTCGGCTACATTATCAAAAGTATTACAATAATCCACACAAATTTCCTTAGACTGTATCTTTTCTCGTACAAAGTGAAACTGAGTATCAATGTGTTTAGTATTCTTATGGAAAACTGGATTGTATGCCAGTTTTATTGTGCTTTGGTTGTCAGTTTTGATGTTGGTTGCTTCTTTTTTTCCTTCGCCTGTATCACTGAGCAATCTCCTCAACCAAATGGCTTCGCATGTTGTTGCACACAACGCCTGGTACTCTGCTTCACATGATGATAATGCTACAGTACTTTGCTTTTTGCTACTCCATGAAATAACCCTAGATCCAATACTAAATGCATATCCTATGATGGATCTACGATCATCCAGGTTGCCTCCCCAATCTGAATCTGAATAACCTGCTAAAGTAACATCAGAAATGTCAGTGTATAAAAGACCATAATTACAAGTACCACTAAGGTACCTCAACACATATTTTGTTGCATTCCAGTGACTGTCAAGTGGTCTGGACATAAATTGGCTCAGCACACTAACAGAGTATGCCAGATCAGGCCTAGTTGTCGTGAGTTAGATCAAACTTCCGACTAGCTGTCTATACAAAGTAGCATCCACCTATTTTGTGCCATCGTCACTGCTTAACTTAAGGTTCTGTTGCAATGGTGTTGCTGTTGTTTTACACTGTTCCATTCTGAATCTTTCCAACAGGGTTCTGGCATACTTTCCTTGGGTTAGAAAAGTTTGACCAGAATCTTTCCACACCTCCAAACCTAGGCAATAATGAAGATCTTCAAGGTCTTTTATTTCAAATACTTGTGACATTTGCTGCTTGATTTCTTTGATCAAATTATTTGCATTACCTGTTATTATCATGTCACCCACATACAAAGAAATCAAAATGATTTTCCTCTGTTTATTTATCTTGGTATATAGGTTTGGATCGTTGAGGCTCCTATGAAAACCATGCTCAATAAAAAATGAATCAATTTTGTCATACCATGACCTGGGTGCTTGTTTCAATCCATAAAGTGCCTTATGCAATTTACACACTAAATGCTCGTGTCCATTTTTCACAAAACCAGGAGGTTGTACTAAATAAATTTCTTCCTTTAATTCTCTATTCAAAAATGCAGACTTAACATCTAACTGGTGTAGCTTCCATTTATGTTTTGTTGCTAAACAAATTAGCATTCTAATTGTATTTACTTTAGCTATAGGGGCAAAGGTGTCATCGAAATCTATGCCTTCTTGCTGTGAATAACCCTTTGCTAGCAGTCTGGCTTTGAATTTTTCTACACTCTCATCTGCATTTATCTTAGGTTTATACATCCACTTACAACCTATAGGGGTTTTTCCTTCTGGCAACTCAACTAAGTCCCAAGTATGGTTTCTATATATTGATTCCATTTCTTCATGCATTGCAGCCTTCCATTCATCTGATTTTAGCTTCTTCATAGTTTGAAGGTTCTACAATGTTTAAAATTTTGGACATTAAAGCATAGCCTTGCAATCTTGCAGGTAGTCTAGTCTTCCTACCTGATCTTCTAGGTAAAGGACTTACCTCAACTCTATCTGTTTCAACACTTCCCGGGCTTGTATTATCACTTATTACACTATCTGCTGCTACTTCTTCCTGTTTCTGCTCCTGCTCCTGCTCTTCTTCTTCTTCACTGTTCAGTTCTATCAGCAGTGGAATGTGGTTGTCATTGTTAGAGTCTTCCTTTCCATCTTCAGTTTGTTCATGAAAAACGACATCTCTGCTTGCAAACACTTTATGAGTCACAGGATTATATAACTTGTATGCCTTATACTCTGTGCCATATCCTACAAATATACATTTCAAGGCTTTGGGGTCTAGCTTTTTCCTATCTGCTTTCGGTATATGAGAAAAAGCTTTAGATCCAAATATTCTTAAATGACTGACTGCTGGCTTGAGTCCAAAACAGTGCTTCAAAGGGGGTTTTGAAGCCAAGACTTTTGGTAGGACTCCTATTCTTTAAATAAACAGAAGTATTAATGGCTTCTTCCCAAAGACCATTAGAAATACCCTTACCTTGAAGCATACCTCTTGCGCACTCCACAAGGGTCTTGTTCTTGCGTTCTACTACTCCATTATGCTGTGGAGTGTGTGGCACTGTGAATTGTTGTATAATCCCATGCTGCTTGCAGAAGTTCATGAACTCACCTAACCTGTATTCTCCCCCTTGGTCCGAGCGGAGAATCTTTACCTTCTTTCATGTTTGGTTCTCTATCATCGATTTGAATTATTTAAAGTATTGGAAAGCTTGACTCTTTTTGCTTAAAAAATACACCCAAGAGAACCTAGTGCAGTCATCTGTAAACAGTAGAAAGTAGTATGCACCTCCTAAAGACCTAGTCTACATAGGTCCACAAATATCTGTATGCACTAGTTCGAGGACGTCTCTTTCTTTTCTGTTAACATGCAAAGGGAATTCATCTCTATGCATCTTCCCTAATGCACATCCATCACATTCCAGTTTGACATTATGTAAAACAGGAAGACCATCGACCATACCTTTCTTTTTGAGTAAGATGAGATCTTGTAGATTTAGGTGTCCAAATATCTGGTGCCAGAGATTCTCAACTGTTGATGTTGTTGCAACCATTGCTTGTTGTGGCATGCTCCTTGCATCCAGTCTGTACAAATTTCCCACACATACTCCATTTGCAACTGTTTCCAATTGACTATCCTGAATGACACATCCATTCTTGAAGAATTTCACTTACATGTCCTGGTTTGTTATCATAGAGACAGAGATCAAATTCTTTTTAATTCCTGGAACATATAAAACATTTCTGAGATGTTTGATGTCACCACTAGGTAGCTTGATAGGAATATCCCCACATCCTTTGATCTCATACCCACTATCATCTCCTAAATAAATCTTTGATCCACATGCAGATTCTTCAAGAAATTCAAAACAATCTCTCTTACCAATCATGTGCGAGGATGCACCAGAATCTACATACCATATATTATCCTCGTCTCCTTTTGATGCTGAAAGTGCACAGTCGACTGTGAATAATCGAAGATCATGGCTGTGGTCATCCTCTTCTCCAGTAAAACACCCCTGATGTTTCCTCTGTTTTCCTTTTCTTTCATCCGCCTGCCTCTTATAGCATTCTTTAATCTGGTGGCTAGGCTTCCCACAGTAAAAACATCTCTTAACATAACTATCAGTCATACCTCTGAATGGTCTCTTTTGAAAAGAGTTGGCCCCTTTCTGCTACTGCTGCTGTTGCTGATGCTGATGTTGGTGCTGTTGCTGCTTTCCTCTGTACTGTCGCCTCTTCGCCATCAGAGCTAAGTCATTGCTCTGAGTTTTCAGATTCTGTCGTCGTTCCTCCTCTTGGAGCAGAATCGCTGTTAGGTCATCAAACGAGGGGGCTTTCTCTCTCGCTGACAACCCTGAGATGAATGTCTGATATTCATCGGTCATTTTATTCAATGTAAGTGTAACCAGATCTGAATCTTATACCTTCTCTCCAATGGCTCCCAGTTTGTCTTTCAGATCCTTGACTCTGGCCATGAATCCACCAACGGATTCATTCCCATCCATCTTTAATGCAAACAATTTTCCCTTGAGTGCCAGAACACGATTTGTGTTCTGTGTTTCGTACAGATTCTTGATTGTGGTCCATATATCCGCCGCCGACTTGCAGTCTCTGATATGGGGGATAATGTTGTCTTTGACAGACATCTTCAGTATGACTTTCACCTTTGTTTCTCTCTTATCCCAGTCCTGTTCTTGGGTCGGTGTTCCAGTTCTCTGCTCATTTCCTAAGACGATGAGCCATGCATTCGCACTCTCTAGCAAAGTTTGCATTTTGTACTTCCAGTTAGAGAAGTTCGTTCCATCGAGCTTGCCAGACTCGTGGAGGTATGATTCCAAATTGTTGTTCATTTTCGCCCAACTGAACACTTCAATCGGCCACCACCGGGCAAGTCCGATTTGCTACCACCAAACAGATCAGGAACTTCACTGTGCCACCACCGGGCAAGTCTGATCTGCTACCACCAAACAGATCAGGGACTTCACTGTGCCACCACCGGGCAAGTTCGATCTGCTGCCACCGAACAGATCAAGGACTTCACTATGCCACCATTGGGCAAAACCGATCTGCTACCACCGAACAGATCAACAAGCAAGCTCCAACACGCCACCACCGGGCAAGGGCGATCTGCTTCCACTGAACAGATCAAGGAGTTGCGCTGCGCCACCACCGGGCAAAACACCGATCTGCTTCCACCAAGCAGATCATAGAACTCTGATTCGCCACCACCGGGCAGGTCCGATCACGGAACCCAAATTCGCCACCATCGGGTAGATCCGATCTGCTACCTTCGAGCTGATCAAGGATCCTCAATTCGACACCACCGAGCAAATCAAATCCGCTGCCACCGAGCAGAAATCTCCACGTGCCTCCACCCGGCAACTCCGATTTGCAAAAAAAAAAAATTGCAGATTTCCAGAGAGAAAGAGATTGGCTCTATGGCACTCTGAATAGCTAAAAATCCACGCCAATTGCGGAAAACAAAAATTCACGAAGTGCACAAAAATTGGCGCGCTTAACAGCCACGGATCCGCGCCAATTTTAGTTATAATTTTCCTGGTGCGCTTTTCAGCCCAAAACCAGTGCCAATGGCATGCTTTTTCTTTAAAAAGTAGTGCCAATTGCTCAACCTTTTCTCCAGCTCAGAGATGATCAGTCATCTGAGACCCTTCACTCCAGGTGTTACTGCAGTTCCACCTGATCACACAGATACATTTACAAGCTCTCCTACCACTACAGATGTGCAACTAATGATACATCCCAAAAAAAATTTAAGGCTACCTCTACCCTAAGCTCTGATACCAAGATAAAAATAATTAAACTTTGAATTAATCAGAAGGAGTTGCAGCTCACAGGTGTGTACATCACCTGGAGACTACATTGATACAAAGGAGGAGACACACGCTCACAATCACACTCACTGCATTACATGGATGAAGATTACATATTAAATACTTGACTGAAAAATAGGTGGTTGAAAACAACCTCCTAAACTCTAGGAACAACTCCTAAACTAAGAAGGTACCTTACAACCACATAACCATTTCTCCATTAATTCTAACTTTATGTTCCTCTGCTATATCATATTTCGGTTCAGAAACCAAAAATAAGTATAACATATATAATTCGTAGCCTTATTCTAGAAAAATGTGGGAGACTCTACATTGAACTCATCATCATTATCCCAATGTGGCTACTCTTTAGAAATAGCTATATTGGTTGATTTTTTTAATTTTTCATTTAAAAGATGTTTGGCACGAATTTTATAATTCAATGTTGTATGTCCATGACTTTGGGAATAGAAACATTTAATTGAGCTCCTATTTGTATTCATCCATCCTTTGGAAAATAGTTCCATTTCATCTTATGAATTGTGCCTTGGGTCACCTACTTTCATTCTCTTTTTTTCTGAGAGTGCTATAATAATTTCATCTAGAAGGAAATTGACTTAAAGTAAAAATAACATTGTCATAATTTTAATATAGTCATTTAATTAAATTATCTTTACATATTTATGTTATATTTTAATTCCAATTTCCTCCAACTACATTATGAGTGATTTCATGTGATTTATGTGAGTGTTTAAGGATGCCCTGTCTGGCATTTAACTAGTCACAATTTAAAAAAAAATTGCATTTATGAATTTTATTCCAAATATCTTAACCAATTCCTCACATATTTCTTTAGATGATTTTTCTAAATCTACAGGATTAATTTGAGAATATGACAGGGATAGTCGAATAATAGACTTAGTTTTCTCCTCTTTTTCTCCCATCCAATTAATACCTTAACATTCGTAGAATTTGGTTGTGTTACCTTTACTATAATCCACACGTTTTTATGCAATAATTACATTTGAATAGCTACCTTCCAAGTATGGAAATAAAAGCCTTTGAATTTTTTTACACCTACATAGTCCATGTTGAAAAGGGAAAAATCGATCTTCAAAATGATTACCTAGTACAATTCAAAGATTAATGGTGAGTTCTCCCTTTCCAGATTATCAATGTTTGGTTTCTTCGACTACAAAAAACTCGTCCTCTATGCACAATGATTCAACAAAATTAATTTTCAGGCATTTTTCTCAGACCCGCATGGCTTTTAGTAATAGAAGAAAAATGTAATGGTCTTCATGGTAAAAAATCTCCACACTTGTCGAGAGATCATGCCAACATTCACCAATCCAGGAATATCAAGTACTTCCCATTAATCAATAAGAAAAAGGACTAGATAAAATTTCCAAACAAAAAATGGTTGATTACGATATAAATCCATAGCTCCACCAGCAATGTGAAAATTTCTAACTGTACAACCTTTACACACTGGGAGCACCGAGCCAAATTCTGATAATGGCCAGCTACTAATTTTCCATCATCGACAACTATTACAATGACTCCTTTACGTGAAAGGCACTAGTACAAAATTCCCCTCCTCGAACAAAGAAAGTAGCTCTCGATCTCTAGCCTTTGGTAAGCGCATGCACTCATTCTTGGAAGGTCAACATGGATATGGTAAGGAGAATATACAACTACAGTAAGAAGTCTATGGGGCTCATAATTCTAATTAGACCATCAGTTGGTCTGATCTAATCTGTAATCTAGGTTATTTAAAAAGCCAATGGCTACTGGATCTCCCTTACGGTGTTAGCTTGTTGAACTCACTTTGATTTGAGATTGTTTCTTGCAAGATATGCTTTTACTACTTCTCGGTAACGCAAGAGTTAAAATTCATGATGTCAACAGAATTGAGTTAATTTCCACCAACATAATAGCCATGGAGCATTAATTTTTGGTAAGCTATGATGTATTCCTCACATCGAAGACGTTGCTTGGATGAATGGTTTCTCCCAATGATGAATCGAATTCTGGTGGATATCTGTCACATGGGCTTCAATACATTTTTGGACTATCTATGAGCTTATTGAGCTCTAACCAATTTACAATCTTTCATTTGTCACATCTTCTTGGGCCGTCTTGTAAGAAGTAAACCGAGAGCTACTAGTTATGGTACCAGTTTAAAAAATTTCTTACATGTTGATGTAAGAGCATCAACACTGGAATCCTATTTAACTAAGGCTCAAAGAGGTCATGTAAATTCTGCAAAGGGATTTTATTTTACTCACTTTTATTTTCATTTAAATTATGAATTAAGAGGATTTTGGTAAGTTCAAGTGTCTAATTCTAGATAGAGTTTGGAGTACTAGGTTATTGGGATATTTAGGATGAGCTAGTATTTCGCCCAAGCAGGCCCATGCAAAAACCGTAAGTGTCTAGTTGAGTTTTGAGTTAGTTTTAGGTTATTGGCAAAGATGTCCCATATAAATTTTATGTTGAGATATTTTTCCTTATTTTTCATTCCATATAGAAAATTAGAAAGTGGGCCCTTCTGGGAGGGAGAGAGATTAGATCGAGAAGGAGAGGGGGTCTGAGAGAAAATTCTTGGCCAATGAGCACTTTAGACTCTCTGTTAATAATCTATTGTGAATGGAAATAGAGGTCAGATGTTAATAAAGCATCCTCTATGTACTCGATATTGCAATGATACCTATAGGCATGTATCTGTGGAACTAAATTTATTTTGCATACAAATTTGTATCAATGAACTCATGTGAGAAAAATTAAGTAAACATGCACATATGTAGGGTTTGATTTGCAGGTCTCAAAATAATTTAGAGGGATGAGGGTTGTACGTTTTGGTTTTGAGAAATTGAAAAGGATTACGTGTGCATAGAAAGGACAACTACCTTGATATTTTTTGAATAGATTTATTTGTAAGTTTTGACACCAACTTAAGTCCTTGTGTAGAATAATAAACTCCAGAATGTGTCTGAGAGACAAGGTCTTAAGAGTTAGAGTTCAAAATTCAAGGGAGAACTAGTTTAGCATGGAATTAAAAGGAGTCTAGTTTCAAAGGGTAATATGGATGCACAAAGGGAATATTCTACATAATGGAGAAAAGTATATAGTCGAAGGAGGATATTTGCTAAATTAATAAAGGTTGTCGAAGGATTAGTAGAAGGAACGTACATAAATAATTAGGTTGAGACGAAGTCCCAATTGGGTCAATTAAGACAACACAAGTTGAAGGTTTGCAAAAGGAGAGACCGAATGATTCCCAACCCTGATCTCCCCAATCATATAGTTGGCCTTTGAACAAGTAGGCGCATGGAGGATTCATCGCATAATGCAAACATCTTGACCTGTAACCTTTAAGTCGAGAATGAACCCTAACCTATTTTGATGGGATGTGCAACCTACGACGATATATATATATATATATATATAATGGTTCCTGTAATGTTTTAAGATGAAGGTTTTCAAACCAAATTGGAAACAAAGTTGGAATTTGCGTTGCAAACTAGAAGAGAAAAGGGGAGGTTGTGGGAATTTCAAGGTGATTTTGATTAAGAAGCTTTTTTATTTGTGGAAATTAAGGATTGGGATGATCTCCGTTTCTCCCCTATGTCAAGTGGTATCATAGACGCATTGACGATCTTTTGGAATAATATTAAAAAAAATTGATTAGGGGATTTCATAACTAGCGAGGACCTGAGGAAGTTGAGATGACAACAAGGATATTTTTTGAAAAGATTGTTTAGTGTAGGAACACTAGATAAGGGATATTAGAGGAGAGGGTAATCTAATAGGGTAGGGATTTATAGGGTTTCATCAAGAGAAATTAAAGAAATAATGGATTTCTCAGAGAAGGATGTAGAACATGACCTAAGAAGAATTAGGACAAATTCCATTCGAGTAGGGGAGAAGAGTCCAAAATTAAGAAGGTAAATATGGTATTTTACTTTTTATATATATTTGGTACATGCAGGTACCAACATCACAACAAAGAGGAGTTGTGACAGATGAAAAAGAGCATCTTTAGATCTTAGCAGGAAAGAGGATCTTGTAGGTGAAGAACCACGTAGAAAGATAAACTATGACAATTCCGAAGAAAAGAGAATCAATAGTGTTCTCAAGGAATATGGAAGAAAGAAACCCTATAACAAGAAATAGTACAGAAGAGAAGGAAAACCTAGTTGTGGTTGAAGAGTGAAGAGGAAAAGAGATCATTAAGAGAAGAGAACCATAAGAGTTCTAGAGCTATGAGAAAGGTGTTGCAAAATCCAAAGAAGAGAAAGTACTGCTGAAGAGGTTGTAGAGGATGGAACCAAGGGAATACCAAAAACCTAGTCTAAGGAGAAGGGGGAAAGGTGTTTAGGTAACAAGAAATGGAGAAGACTTGTTAGAGGGGATTTTTTGTAGCTCATAATGGGAAAGTGGAAGGTCATAATAAAAGAGGAAACTAGATGGCTATTGATGGCCATAATCGGGGTTCAAAGAGAATCCATAGTAGAGGAGAAAACGATGCCAAGAGGAATGGCATGAGGAGGAAATTAACTCAAGATGAATTTAATAAGTAGATGGTTGAGCCAAAGGAGAGGCTCAATTTAGTGAAGATGTTGTTAGAAAGAGAAGACCAGTTGGAAAGATGGAACCTTAGGAGCAGGTTCAAACTTCTTGCTAGAAAAAAGGACTTTGAAATAAAAATGTGTGAAGCCAAAAAGCTTTGGAAGAACATAAAGCACATATTGAGTGAAAAAATAAGGGAAGAAGATCTTAGAGCAATTGAGCTAGAGAAGGAAGTTTACCATTATGGACCTGAGAAAAGGAACTCCTTCGAATGGGAAATATTTTGAGGTGGGCCTGTCTGAAAGCCTCATTCACCACATGGAGAGTCCAAAGTATCAGAGGGAGTTGCAAAAAGTGGATGCTGATGAGACACTAATCGAATGCCTGAGGGAACGTGAAGAAGGGCTCATGAGAGTTCAGAAAGAAGAGTTGGTAGCAAATATACTAGAAGAGGCTAGATGTTGTTTTTTCTTTAAAATTGGTGAGCTTTGTGTAAATGTAAACTGAAAATATGGACATAATGTCTAGTAGAGAGTAGAAGGAAAAAGAACCACATCTCAGCACTGAGAGCAAGCAAAAAAGAGTATTGAAAATAATTAACAAACACTTCCATAATGATGGATAAAAATAATGATGTTGAGGGAAAAGGACAACCCTCAAATGATATTATACAAGGAAATTAAGGTGATGAGGAGGATGAAGAGAAGATGATCGTATAAAGCCTTATGGACTATGGGATATGTCCAAAACAACAAATGATGTGAGGAGCATCAATAGACGTCAAGAGCCTCATGTTTTTGAAGCTAATGATTTTTTTTCATGTGCAGGTCATGAAGGCCATGGGGTGAGACAATCATCACAAACTGTCATATAAGAAGGGCATAATATGAGGTTTCCTTTTGGCGATAGAGGCAATGATAGATTTCCAAGAGGACCATTTCTACAATTGTACGAGAAATTTACTGGATAATGTCTAAGGGAATTTCTCATGGAACATGTGGAAGAAATTGATTTTCTGGGAGAAGTGTAGTCAAAATTTGATGGAGGAGAATGCATGACAAAGGATGAGACTGCAATTTTATTTCGAATTGGTTTTGTTGATTTGTATGAGGAATTTAGTTCCCTGGAGGGAAGGACAGTTGACTTGAAGGTGTGTATCCAATGTGCTAAGATGAAGTTGGAAGAAAATATAGCTAAAAAAATGAGAACAAGTGTTGGATAAAGGGTTTTGAAACCTTTAGAAAAGATAAGATCATGAGTAGAGACTCAATCCATAAGAGAATTCAGATCAGTAGGAAGATTTAAGTGCATAGATCTCAAATGAGGTTCTAGAGTCATACATTTTTAAATCTAACAAGTTGTATGTGAATGTAGGTTCCAATAATGATGATGGAGGACAACTGCACCCAATTGTCACGATATCTTCCCAAGACATTGAAGGATGAAAGGAATTGGAATCTATCGTAAAGGAAGACGAGACAACATTGTGTCATGAAAGTCACTCGAAGGAGGAATTGTTGAAGAGGACAACAATGGAGGCTAGAAGGCCTCATGTCTAAAAGAATAATATACTTTTGGATGTAGATTTAATAGTACCCAAGGTTGAGTAAAACATCTATAAGGACTAAGAGTAGAAACAATTACCCCAAAGAAACTGAAATTGGCTTGTTAAGGACTGAGAAGTATTGATTTCATTGAAGGATATTGTGACTAATATCTTGATAGAGAGAGCACAAGAATTTCTTGGTGAAATTATAGATCTTGATGAAGATGAATTTGTAGTTTGTGGAAGCTGCATGGAAGAAATAGGCACCCATTGGTACCCAATCATTTTGAAGATTTTGGAGAAATAATATGATGGAAGGACTGCTAGGATTTGGGAAAGAATGAAGGGAATGCTACCAAGAGGAGGAGGAGGGGTCAAGAGTAATGAGATTGGTTAGTCTCATGAAAAGATTGGTTTGTCTAAGGAAAATTTATTTCATTTGCAACAATGAAATACAGGGCAGCAAATGCTAATAGAAAATTGCTAGTAGTGTTGAATTTTGCATTCTATTTATTGTTATGAGGATGCAAAAGAATGCAAGCCATGTTATTGAATGGAGACCAAACCCTTGAATCCATTGGTGTGGATGATAACTACCAAAGTTATTGTTTGGCAAGGAAGAAGCAACATGTAACAAGAAGTGTAGACAGGGCATGGAGGTTGACAAAACCATGATAGTGAAAAGATCACTTAATTTCATCACTTGGTTGATTGTAGAAGACTACAAAAACATGGAAAAGATGAAATAACTGTAAAACAAAACTTGAGATAGTGGAAGGAGAAGAACAACCAACCATAAGCTAAGTGCACAAAATTGTCTTGTGACGGCAAGTGGGGTGTTACAAAATCACGTGTGGTATCATAGAATATTAAAGCTATAATTAGAACAACATGACCATGAGGAGTATGGATAACACCAACACTTTATTTGGCATGCTCGTAGGCATGTCTTTGTCGTATTAAATTCATGTTGCATACAAACGCTCGATGATGAACTCGAGTGAGGAAAAATAAGGAAGGAAGCTCATTTGTAGTGTTTCAATGGCATCTCTTAGAAGAATTCAAAGTAATTAGGCTTGTAAATTTTGGTTTTCAGAAAACTAAAAGAAATACGACTACCGAAAAAGGATGAATGTTCCGGAGAGAGAAGGTATCTAGAGTTAGAGTTCACAATTTGAGGAAGAATCACTTCGACATGGAAATAAATGGAGTATAGTTTTGAAGGCACGTATGGATGCAGAAAAGGAAGATTCTATATAATAGACAAAAGTAAATAGAGGAAGGAAGATATTTGCTACATCAACAAAGGTTGTCAAAGGATCAGTAGAAGGCACGGAGAAAACATCTTAAGTCAGGACCATGTCTCAGTCAGCTTAGTCAAATCACCATGTGTAGAAGATTTGGGAAGGGAGAGACTAGACCAGTCTTGAACCTGACCTCTTCATCTGGTATGTCATGCCCCTATCATAGTGGTAGTATTTCAACTGCACATACGAAGGTGCAACATTGCTACCTAATTTTTGTTCACCAATACTCTTGAGTACAGACTATTCCTAACATTCAACACTTAGCTATTTTTCTTCAATTACACTAAGAATTCATCTTTTAACACAATGAAAATACATTCATCATCATCATTTATAAATATGTACAACGGAAAATATTCTTTTAATGGAAGGGGAAACTCCCTAGTTAGACTCTACGCAAATAATAAAAATAACAATCATTTACAAGTATTTTGCATACATAGTCTTTGCCAAGCAACCCTAAGTTTAACCTTGAAAATTTGTCCAAAATAGATCAACTCGACCTACTCGTTCGACAGTGCCCATGTATATTGTTCAGGGTGGCCCACACATGTCGTGCAGCTCACCCTCGGTTCATTCACCATTTGTTCAGCTCGTTCAACCCATTTAGAACTTCATTTTGACTTTGTTCACTCATTCGACCCGTTCAAAACTTCATTCGCTCATTCGACCCATTTAGAACTTCGTTCAACCCGTTCAAAACTTCATTCACCCATTCGACCTATTCAAAACTTTGTTTGGACTTCGCTCACCTATTCGACCTGTTCATAACTTTGTTTGCCCATTCGACCCATTCGAAACTTCATTCGCCCATTTGACCCATTCAGATCATTGTTCAGACTTCATATAGATGTGCCCCTCCTACAGCTAGGTCACAGGCAAGGTCATCCCACTTGCCCAGAATGGACCCAAAACCTTCAGTTTTTGTTTTCTTGGCTCGGTATTGCAACCCTTGGTCTACATGCACCTCGCCCTCTCTGTTTTCTCATTTTCCTTGCTCGTCCAAGTTCTTAGACCCATGCCTTATGCTTGAAATTTTTTGGTTGGATGATTGCCTTTGCTCCTCCAACTCATCCACTACATATATGTGTCCACCAAGTAGTAAGGTGGGTTGGCCTACCAAGGTCAACCATGTATTTCATCCACCAAATACCAAAGGTTGCGTCGGCTCACCCAATTCATCGCTCTACATGCCAGCGCACCAACTCGTTCAATTTTGACACTTCCTATAAACTTGTCGCACATTCCCATACTTATTTGATTTTCTGATTTTTGGGTTTTTGAATCTCCCATTGGCTCGTCGCAACTCATTGTCTCACATTTTCCGAGGAGAATTTAACTGAATTCCACACTCGTCGCACATGCTCAACTCGTCGCCTTTAACTGAGATTTCACCACTGCGTTGTCATACATCACAAATGCCAACTCATGGTCGTGACATACTTCCCCACTTTAAATGGTTATCGTCCTCAACAAAATCGTCATATGACATCGCAAAGTGTCTCTAACTCCAACATCTACAAAAATGTCCATGCTACGCATCTCTGCTCTGCCATCACACAAACCATCAAGGTTCATGTCTCCATGAATAGGAAAGTCTCCTCAGTCCATGATCGTCAATCACGTTCGTCGCAATCTCCACATGTTGCCCCACCGGGGAAGGTTGGACCCTCCAACTCAAGCTACATGCCATCACTGCAATATATATCATGTTTGACCCCACAATGTATCGTCATCACGTGAGTTGCTACCAGGATACTCCAACTCAACTCAAATATCTCTCGGTACACTGCTAGCACCCATTGGGTAGCTTATCCAACTATCACGCTCAACCCATGAGAATGCACCTCCTCATGCTATCATCAGTTGTTTCTCTCAGCATCCTATCACAACATCAACTCGATCAAGAATCCATCCCATCTCCATAAAAATTTAAGTAAACCATGCTCAGGTCCATGAAGTAGTCTCCATCTCACTTATAACATGTTTTTCGTGATGTTGGTGTCAATGTGCTTCATTTCAATGAGTTGCATCTATCCAAACATCATCATCCATATATGTGGGTAAGATCCATCTCCTCAAGATGAAGAGATCCCCTCATCAAACTGGCTCTCAATGTGCCACCTCCGGGTCCATGAAGCAACCTCCATAACATCTGTAATATGTCATACCACAAGTCTGTTAAAGGACAAGTATGCACATGTCTAATCATCCTTTTGTCCATGTGTTTCCCATGGTCATAAACCAATCAACCACTATGCATCTGTTGACCTAGATTGTCATTGATGTCAATATGGAAATATTCTAGGAGAAGCAGAGCAAGAAGCCATGAGGAGAAACCAGAGGAAAGCCAAGACAGTCAAGCCATTGAAAGTCATAGGATCTATCACAGTAGAGCTATCAAAGCAGGGAAGAAGTTGATTAGAAGGAACAAACAGGAACACGCATCAGGAGGAGAAGCCAGTGGAAGAACACTTAACGGAGGAGCATCGCATGTAATATACGCCAAAGAAGAACTATCAGAATCCAATGGGAAGATCGATCAGAGGACTAAGAGAAGCATAGAGGAAGAGTCATTTGAAACCACAAGAAGCAAAGAGTGGAGAGTCATTACTCTGTGTAACCGCGTTCAATAGTTAACCGGCGGGTTGGGTGAGAGGTGAAACTGCTAAAAATGGAAAGTTCTAAAAATAGCATTTTTGGGTCCCTTCCTATTTATAGCAGTCCCTGGTCTATCTATAGGAAGTAAAAACGAATTTTGTCTTAACAACAGTTTCAAATATTAATTAATTAATCTCCATGAGTTAATTAGTTAAGGAAAAACAAACTTGATGTCTATGTGAGGACATGCAACAGTTTATCTATTAATTGGTGAATTTATCCATTAGTTAAAGAGATAAGGATGAATTGTAATTAGTTGGCTCAGTTAACTGAGTCAAGTCCAATTAGATTAATTTAACAACTTGTTAAATTAATGAGATTCCATTTGTTAATTCTTGCATGCATGTAACAATTGGTATTTTCAGATAACTGAATATTATAGCTTAAATAACTCATGCATGTCAGTTCAGACAAAGACCCATTTGAGATCAGAGAAGGGACAATGTACTATCAGTTGGATGAATATTTTTCCTATAAAGGAAGCTCATCCATAATGAGGATTTATCTCCTTCAGGTTTGTGCAGTTAGATTAGAGGTTAGTGAGTGTGAGGTTCAGTTTGCATGCATGTAACAACTGGTATTTTCAGATAATTGAATATAATAGCTTAAATAACTCATGCATGTCAGTTCAGACAAAGACCTAGTTGAGACCAGAGAAGGGACAATGTACTATTAGTTGGATGAATATTTTTCCTATAAAGGAAGCTCATCCATGATGAGGATTTATCTCCTTAAGGTTTGTGCAATTAGATCAGAGGTTAGTGAGTGTGTGAAGAGGCCAATTCACACATGTGACATCACTAGATCCCAAGGAAACTACACAAGGAAATAGGAGGCTTGGAGGGCAGAGGAGAAGGTTTGTGTGAAGCCCTAGTTGAGATCAGAGAAGGGACAATGTAGTATCAGTTGGATGAATATTTTTCCTATAAAGGAAGCTCATCCATGATGAGTATTTATCTCCTTCAGGTGTGTGCAGTTAGATCAGAGGTTAATGAGTGTGTGAAGAGGCCAATTCACACATGTGACATCACTGGACGCCAAGGAAACTACACAAGGATATAGGAGGCTTGGAGGGCAGAGGAGAAGGTTTGTGAGAAGCCTTTGACTGTCTATGAGTAGTAGAGTGACTGTACTGAGATCTCGATAGCTTCCTAGCTAAGGCTTTGTGTAATCTGAACTATAATCAGGTGGACACTAGGCGGAAGTGGTATTTAGAGGAGAGCACTCAGGTGGAGAGAGAAAACCACTTTTTCGGGTGGTTATTTCTCTTGCAAGTGGCTCACCTGAAATTCATGTAGGCCATTGGATCTAGCGCAGGTTGATTGACGGTTAAGGATCAACGAACGGTTTTGGGTTGATTGGGTTAAGTTGGGACCGTTAGATCTGCAGATAAAATCTATGATGGAGGATTGATCCGAAAAATGAAAACATCGGAAAATGTGCAAAGGCTGTAAAAAGGTGGAAAAGGTAAGTTACGCATGATTATTGTGTATTTCTATTATATAAACATTATAATAGAAATAGTGCGGATATTAGAGGAATATAAGAGAATAGTGGATCAATATATATATATTATATATATCGTAGAAATCACATCAGCCGTTTCTATTAAGTACCACAGTGAAACCCTCGACTGCGATATATAGTTGCTGACCCAGTGGTGTTATTATATCGTGCCCCAATGGTATATCACGTCTTCCATATCACAAGTTATGTATCACAACGTTTAAAAGCCTTGCCACATTAAAATTCTTATTGTGATATAGTTGCGGACCCAACTACACCATTATAGCATGGCTTAATCAAATGTTGCATCCACAGTGATCGCAATGTACAAAGGCATGTCAAACCGACGATTGTGATGGAGCTATGGACCTGACAGAATTATTAACAATAGTTTATAATCATATCACATCGAGTAGGGGCAATCGGTAATTGGCCATCGGCGATGTTATAGACATGACTTATAAAAGACCTCTTGAAACTTGCGATTGCGATTGTGACATGGCATGTGGGACCACCCATTATATATTTCTAACTATGTTAATCTATGATATTTTTACAAGAGGACAGAGGATGTTAAGGGGCATCGACAATGTTATATTGTGAAGACAAAGAGTTGCAAATGAGGAAGCTGTGATTGCAATTAATTGAGTGATGCAATTGCCGTAAAGAATGTTGGGTCCATTGTATGAATATTGAAAAAAAACGAAGGCCTCTCTGATATAGTTATTTCTTTAATATGCAATATTATTATAATATGGCCTCTCTTCCACATTAATGTGTCCTGTAAAAATTTGATGAATCTAAAGAGACAGAGGAAGCCGAAGAGTGAGTGCAGAGGAAGACAAAAGATCAAGCGAGTGAAGAGGAAATGAGTGGAAGCTAAAGGTTAGGAGTATCAGGCATTTAAAACAGAGCACAAGGGAAATTTTGAGTTGTTGGCCAACTGTAAGAAAAAAAAGGGAGCCGAAGTTCTGGTTGAAGTAGAAGGAACTGGAGGAGAGAAGTAAGTCATAGGTCTAGTAGGGTTGGGAGCAGATAATTATAACCAATCAGAACTAGATAGCTACAGTAGAGGGTTGGAGCCCTTGAGGTTGGTGCCTCAAAACTGAAAGGATTGGTGTCCTGGGAGATGGTGCTCCTAAATTCAAGGTTGGTGCCTTGACAAGATAGAGTTGGTGCTCTGGAGGTTGGAGCCTCACAAAGTGTTCAAGTTGGTGCTTGGCAACATATTGAAGCCAAACACACACACACACACACACACACACACAGATATATATATATATATATAATATATATATATATATATATATATATATATATATATTATATATATATATATTAATTGTAACTTGATTTATTGCAAAGATTACATTAATAAAATCATTTATTCATATTATCTACTTCTGTGTTCCAATTATAAGTGTTTGGACTAGTAAGAATAACAATTTAAAAGAAATAATGATTCACCCCCCCCACCTCAATATTTCCAACAATTGGTATCAAAGTGGGCTTCTTCACATCATCCTAACAGCCTGAAGAAGGATTCTTAGTCATGATAAGAAATCAAGAAGTGTTAGGAAGACCTCCTCTGTTCGATGGCACAAATTTTGGTTTCTGGAAAAAGAGAATGTCCTATTACTTAATGTCCCTTGGACCTGAAGTTTGGCATTCAGTATTAAATGAGTACATAGTTCCTTCCACTCCTCCAACAGATCAAAATGAGAGGAAAGTCTACGTTGCAAATGAAAAAGCCTTAAACTCCATCACTAATGGAATCACTGATTCTGAATTTACAAAAGTCATGAATTGTAACTTTGCCACAGAAGTATGGGATAAGCTAATTAGCTTATACGATGGGGACTCCAAAGCCAAGAAGGAAAAGCTTCAAATTCATAGATGGAAATTTGAAAGTTTGAAAATGGATGATGAAGAAGATATTACATCATACTTTCTTTGACTAGTTGAAGTGGTCAAATCTCTTAAAGGATTAGAAGAAAACATTGAAGAAAGAACCATTGTTCAAAAGGTCTTAAGATCTCTCCCAGACAGATTTGACTCCAAAGTGAGTGCCATAGAAGAAATGAAGGATCTAGATACTCTCAAGATGGATGAACTCCATGGAATCCTCATTGCCTATGACATGAGAAAAGTTTTCCCAAGTCCCAAAGATGCTTAAGGCCTCAAAATCAAAAAAGGGGAAAGAAAGGAATATCGGTAGTGATGACTCTGATGTTGAATCCGAATTGGTGCAATTTGTATGAAGGTTGAAGAAAGGATCTAAGATAAAAGGTAAATACCCTCTTATTTGTTTCAAGTGTGGAAAAGTTGGTCATTATGCTGCAAAATGTCCTCATAAGCATGATAGTGACGATGAAGATATTCTTGGATGGTATACAAAAATAAAGGGTTCAATAAGAAGAATTTCCTCTCTAAGCAAGATGACTTTGATGAAGATGAATTTGTAGTCATAAAAAAGAAATCAACTAACCAGTTCCCTCACCAGAAAGGAGGTAAGGAAGAATCAGATGAAGAAAATGACCATGCTAGAAGCGAAGAAGTATTATTCATGGCATTCACAAATGATGATGACTCAGGGCTAGATGGAAATGTAGATGAATTATTAATAAGTGGGATTGAAGAAAATGAGAAATTACAGAATAAAATCATTTCTTTGAAGGTAGAAAACGAGGAAACAAAAAGAAGAGAAGATCTCTTGAAAAATAAGCTAAAATAAAAAGAAGAAGCTTCCGAAGAACGTGAAGCCGAAATAATATCTCTGAGGAAGGAATTGGAGCAAGTTAAAAAGGGTTTGAAAAGCTCTCAAATACTTGACACTATCCTAAATAATTTAAAACCTCAACATGACAAATCTGGAATATGTTTTAAAGGAGAACCATCAAGAACTAAGAATAATGTGAAAATGTATGTCGACGTACTTTCCAACAACCCAAAATAAGAAAGATTATTTCATCAAAGGCTCATCCCAAATCCAAAGAATGAAGAGAGAAGGAAGAATGTTGATTTGAATCATGGATGTTACAATAGATACAAAATAGTATTTCATCAAAGGCCCATCTCAAATCCAGAGAATGAAGTGGGAGTAACTCCAAGGAAGAATGTTCATTCAAATCATGGTTATTACAACAGGTACAAAATTATCTTTTTTGGGTATTGTATCCATTGTAAAAATTTTGGTCATCAAGCTAAACATTGCATGGCTTGTAAGAATGACAAACCAAAACTGAAGGATCAAATAAACAAACCATATGGCCCCAAAGAGCAAGGACAAATCAAGACATACAATTCTTTTGATCCCTTGGCAAAATTTGATCTGATTTTCTCGTTATGTAATATTAATGGACACAATGACCAAAATTGCCCACTCAAAAGAGGAAAAGCAAGAAGGGAGGATCCCAACACGGATAAATGCGGCCTAGTTATATGTGCTCAAAGTAATGAAAATCATTGGTTTGTGGATAGTGGGTGCTCCAAACACATGACAGGGGACAAAGGGAAGTTTGTCTCATTGAACAAAAAGGAAGTAAATATATCCTTTGGAAGTGGATCTGCCAAAATTTTTGGAAAAGGAACTGTTACTCTTATTAATGGAAAAGGAAAATCTCAAAATGCTTTGCTAGTAAACGAGCTCAAACACAACCTCCTCAGTGTTAGCCAAATCTGTGATCAAGGACGTAATGTTGTCTTTAGCACCAAATATTGTGAAATAAGGAACTCTTCCTCAGGGGAACTTGTGGCGAAAGGGGTTAGAACACTAGAAAACATCTATATTCTGAACAAGATTCAAGAAGATAAATGCTACTTAAGTCAAACAGATGAAAGTAGGTTGTGGCACAAGCGACTTGGACATACAAGCTTCGATAACTTGATAAATATCAACAAGATTAAAGTAGTACGAGACATTCCAAAGTTATTCAAACCAAATCAAGGAGTATGTGGTCCATGTCAACATGGAAGGCAAACTAGAACAAGTCACAAGACCAAGGAGTTCTCTACATCAAAGCCTTTGGAGATCATTCATGCTGATTTATGTGGACCAACTAGAACTCCAACACTCCAAGGAGAAAGGTACTTTTCTTTATTTGTTGATAACTATACTAGAATGATGTGGGTGTATTTTATAAAATATAAATCTGAAGCATTTCAGTGTTTTAAGAATCTTAAAGCTCTTGTCGAAAATGAAAAGGACTCTAAGATTAAGTGTCTCAAAAAAGAGAGAGGGGGAGAATTCACATCAAAAGAATTTGATGAATTCTGTAAAATACAAGGAATTAAAAGAGAACTCTCTGCTGCCAGAACACCAAAGAAAAATTGGGTAGTTGAAAGAAGAAATCAAACAGTTCAAGAAATGGCAAGAAAAATGTTAATAGTAGCTAACTTGCAGATAGAATTCTGGAAAGAAGCAGTTGGGACAGCTATCTATACATTGAATCGAACTCAATTGAGACCAAATAATGAAAAGACTCCTTATGAATTATGGAAAGGAAGACCCGCATCAATAAAATACTTCAATATTTTTGGAAGCAATTGCTTCATAAAAATAAATGATGACTCACCAGGAAAATTTTATTCACGGGTTGACGAAGGGATATTTCTTTGATTTTCTATAAGAAGCAAAGCCTACAAGTGCTACAATAACTGACTACTAAAAATAGTGGAAAGCAATGATGTAAAAATTGATGAAGACCTTCCAGAAAAAGAAATTGAAGAACATGAAGTTGATCCTCTCATTAAAGAATAAGAACCTGAAAAAGAAGAAGAAGACCAAGGAAAAACCAAGGAAAAAGAACCATCTCAAACCCCTTCAAAGATGAAATTTCTCCAAAAATATCACCCAGAAGAGAAAATTATTGGCAATATGGATGAAGGTATGCAAACCCAAAGAAGGATGACTAGTAGACCAAAGAATAGTGATGTTGCTCTTCTATCCATGATAGAACCAGAAACATTTACTCAAGCAAGTAAGGATCCTCATTGGGTAAAAGACATGGAAGAAGAAATGTCTCAAATTGAGAAGAATGAGACATGGGAGCTGGTACCTCGTCCAAAGGACAAAAAAATAATAGGAACCAAGTGGGTGTTCAAAAACAAAATGAATGGAGATGGACAAAACATCATAAATAAGGCAAGGCTTGTTTGTAAAGGTTATTCACAAATTGAAGGAATTGACTTTGAAGAAACATTTTCACCAGTAGCTCGTGTCGAAGCTATCAAGATGTTCTTGGCATTTTCTTGCTCAAAAAGATTCAAAATCTATCAGATGGATGTAAAATCAGCATTTATGAATGGGGAACTGAAGGAAGAAGTCTACATGGAGCAACTAGAAGGGTTTAATCTAACAGAAGGAAAAGACTTTGTTTGTAAGTTGAAAAAGGCATTATATGGGTTGAAACAAGCTCCTAGAGCTTGGTAAGCAAGATTGGATCACTATCTACAACAATAAGGCCTCAAGAAAGGGGTGGCAGGAAGTAATCTCTACATAAATACGGATGAGGATAAGTTACTAGTCACACTTGTTTATGTTGATGATCTGATTTTTGCTAGTAATAATGATGAGATGAGCCATGAGTTTTCTCAAAATATGTAAAAGGAGGTCAATAATTGGAGACATTCTGTACTTAATTGCTATGAAACCCGACATTGTGCAAGTAGTGGGAATGGTGGGAAGATTTCAATCAGCGCCTAAACAATGCCATTTGTTGGTTGTAAAAAGAATTCTGAGATACCTGAAAGGAACTCCTAATTTCAGTCTTTGGTACCCTAAGATTTCAACTCTAACTTTCACTACATACACCGATGCTGATTGGGCCGGAAATGTCAATGATCAGAAAAGTACTAGTGGAAATGCATTCTTCCTAGGAGACTATTTAGTATCTTGGCTCAGCAGAAAACAGACATCCATATCACTATCTACAGCTGAAGCCGAGTATATAGCTACTGCACATTGTTGTCCTCAAACACTATGGATGAAAGAAGCTCTAAAAGATGTCAACATAGGTACAAATCCACCAATTACCATCTATTGTGTTAACACAAGTGCGATCGACCTCAACAAAAATCCAGTGATACACTCAAAGACCAAACATATACCAATCAAGTATCATTTCCTTTGTGAACAAGTAGCTGAACAAAACATCATCTTGGAATATATCAATACTAAGGAGAAGATAGCTGATATTTTCGCAAAACCTCTTCCTCGAGAATCATTTGAACATCTTCGTCAAAAGATGGGGGTTATCTCTTTAGTATCACTTAAGTTGATTCATAAAGATGTTGCAGGACAAGGGGAGCACTTTGATAGGGGGAGTACTTGTGCACTCCTTTGCCATTGATATCAAATGGGGAGAGAAGAAGAATATTGCCATCAATAACAAAGGGGGAGATTGTTGACCTAGATTGTCATTGATGTCAATATGGAAATATTCTAGGAGAAGCGAAGCAAGAAGCCATGAGGACAAACCAGAGGAAAGCCAAGACAGTCAAGCCATCAGAAGTCATAGGAGCTATCAGAGAAGAGCTATCAAAGAAGGGGAGAATTTCATTAGAAGGAACACAGTGGAACACGGATCAAGAGAAGAAGCCAACATAAGAGCAACTAATGGATGAGCATCGCATGTATTATATGCCAAATAAGAACTATCAAAATCCAAAGGGAAGACCGACCAGAGGAGCAACAGAAGAATAGAGGAAAAGTCATTTGAAACCATGACAAGAAAAGAGTGGGGAGTCGTCACTCTGTGTAACCATGTTCAACACTTAACTGGTGGTTTGTAATAGTGGCAGTGGTTATCAAGCAAATGCTAGGTGGTAAGTGGTATTTAGAGGGGAGCACCCGATTCCATTAACTGAGCAACATGTAGCAGTTGGGTGGAGAGAGAAAACCACTTTTTGAGGTGGTTATTTCTCTTGCAAGTGGCTCACCTAAAATGCATGTAGACCGTTGGACCTAGTGCAAGTTGACCAATGGTGAAGGATCAACAAATGGTTTTGGTTTGATCGGGTTAAGTCGGGACCATTAGATCTGGAGATAAGATCTATGGTGGAGGATTGATCCAAAAAATACAAACATCAGAAAATGTGCAAAGGCTGTAAGAAGGCAGAAAAGGTAAGTTATGCATGATTGTTATGTATTTGTATTAGATAAACATTATAATAGAAATAGCGCGGATATTGGAGGAATATCATAGAAGAGCGAAGTAGTATATATATATATATATATAAGAGAAATCACATCGGCAGGTTCTAATAAGTACCACATTGAAACCCCCAACTGCGATATACAGTTGCGGACCCGATGGTCCTATTATATCATGCCCTAATGGTATATCACGTCCGACATATCGGGAGTTATGTATCGCAACGTTTAAAATCCTTGCCACATTAAAAAGTTGATTGCGATATAACTGCGGACCCAACTACACCATTATAGCATGGATTAATCAAATGTCGCATCCACGGTAATCGCAATGTACAAAGGAATGTCAAAGCATCGATTGTGATGGAGCAATGGACCCGACAGAGTTATTAACAAGAGTTTCTAATCATATCACATCCAGTAGGGGCAATCGGTAATCGGCCATTGGCGATGTTATAGACATGACTTATAAAAGACCTCCTAAAAGCTACGATTTCGATTGAGATTGTGACATGGCATGTGGTACCGCCATTTATATATTTCTAACTATGTTAATTTATGATATTGTTACAAGAGGATAGAGGATGTTAAGGGGCATCAACAATGTTATATCGTGAAGACAAAGATTTGTGATTGCGGAAGCTACGATTGCGATTAAAGGAGTTATGCGATTGCCGTAAAGAATGTTGGGTCCATTGTATAAATATTGAGAAAAAAGGGGGGCCTCTCTGGTATAGTTATTTCTTTGATATGAAATATTATTATAATACAACCTCTCTTCTGCATTAACGTGTCCTGTAAGAATTTGATGAATCTGAAGAGACAGAGGAAGCCAAAGAGTGAGTCCAGAGGAAGCTGAAAGATCAATCAAGTGAAGAAGAAATGAGTGAAATCCAAAGGTCAGGAGTATCAGGCATATAAAATAGAGAACACGGGAAAGTTTGAGTTGCTAGCAAACTGTAAGAAAAAAAGGGAACAAAAGTTCTGGCAGAAGTGGAAGGAACTGGAGGACCAAAGTAAGTCATAGGTCCAACAGGGTTGGAAGAAGAGAATTACAACCAAATAGATCCAGACAGTTACATCAGAGGGTTGGTGCCTCAAAACTGAAAGGATTAGTGTCCTAGGAGTTGGTGCTCTTAAATTCAAGGTTGGTGCCTTAACAAGGCAGAGTTGCTGCTATGGAGGTTGGAACCTCACAAAGAGTCCAAGTTGGTTCTTAGCAATAGATTGAAGCCATATATATATATATATAATATTATATATATATATATATATATATATAATATATATATATATATATATATATATATATATATATATATATATATATTATATATATATATATATATATATTGTACTTGATTTATTACAGAGATTACATTAATAAAAGAATTTATTCCTGTTATCTACTTCTATGTTCCAACTATAAATGTTTTGACTGGTAAGAATAAAATTAAAAAGAAATATTGATTCAGCCCCCCTGTCAGTATTTCCAACAGTATCAAAATAAGTTAAGTCTTGGCTCAACCCGTGCACAAAATGTTGCCACCAAGGCATCAACATCGCTGCAACTCCATCAACTCCAAAGTGTCTCATCTTGATCATCATCATCATGTCACTTCGCTTGAATACACCCCATAAAAATGCCCAAAGGTATGCATCCCATACTACATCTTAGTCAAGTACACCTCTAACCTCAACTCCTCAATGCATCAGATACTCCAACACCACTATAGTATGAAGTCTCCAATGGCTTCAGCTATCTCAAGTGATCATGAGCTCCATGAATAATCTCTATCCAATATCTTGGCAACCATACATGTCTTAGCCTCAAAGGCCACTGCAAGATACCTCCACTCTCCTTGTAGTAGGATTGCTCTCATAAACTACTCACAAATCCAACCAATCCATGGCCTTGTTGTATAAAGTGCACAACATCTCCATTGACTCATAAGTAAAATATCTCCATGTCACATCAAAAATCCATCCGCACAATAGCACTTCTTTAGCACTCCTCATTAGATGCCCATAAGTGACATCGCTACAAAAGTGTACCTGCATAATTTCCATGTACAGTGGATACCATGCTCCATTTATCCAACTCAATGTCCATGACTCGAGCTGCCCATGTTGTCTAGCTAAGTAGACACATCACAAAATTGGTCATCTCATCCTAGTCCTTAATCAAGTTTAGTGCCCTCGGTCACTCAAAACATATATATCATAAATTCACATCACAAAGGCTCCTTCCTTCATCGCTCCCCCACTAAAGGTCCACCAACACTGCCTCCTCGTATCAGCCATGAAGAAGTCCAACCAAGTATCATATCCTCAAAACTCAAGTGTGCCCTTTCTCCAATATGTCCATGAGTCACTCCGGGAACTTATCCGATTCTCCATATGTCTAAAGAATTACCCATTCTCCGTAATGATCATCATGTTCCTCCCTTGTCACGAGAATTTTCACCCCCTGCCATGAGGTCACAAATTTCTCTAATAAGCTCCGCAACAATCGAGGTTCCTTGCATCTCCACACAAGGTCTCATCATAGACATCCATGGCAAGGTTTTCCATCACCTTGGCAAACTGTCATTTCCATTCACCACATATGGCCCATCCTCCAAAAGCTCTAATGAAACACAAGTAAAAGTAGTACTTACTTCATCATGAAGCTCCTCCACGTGAGTGCCCTCATCCATCAATGTATGCAATATGTATGATCGTGGTACAACTTGAGCAATTGGAAGTTCCTTGAGTTCTTCCTCCATCACTGTCACATCTACAACATCTTCATACATCACGACTTCCTCTCCTTCATCATCGCCATATGCAGCTACATCCTATTCCATTGCCCAACCAAGTCGAAGAAGTTCGTTTTCAAAATTTCTTTCCAGGACCTCAAATTCATCTTGAATTAATGGGTTCTCTTCTTTCATCAGCTTCAACCTATATAAGGTAACCAAGAGCCTCCATTGGGATTCTTCCCAGTTTTCCATTTCTTATCGTTTAGCTTGGCCCAAGCATAATACTTCACCTTTCCTAAACCCGTCATAAAGTGTAGTAGTAAAACTTCAATTTGCAAAACTTGATTATCTGAATCAATATCTAATAACATCTGTCACGAAGTGCAATGGGATCAACTTCTCTTCAAATGTACAATGGCCTCTGATACCCTCTATCACGCGCCTATCCTTGTGGTAATCTTTCAACTGCACATAGGCAGGTGTGGTAATGCTACCAAATTTATTTTCACCAATACTCTTGAGTACAGACTATGCCTAACATTCAACACATAGCTATTTTTCTTCAATTACACTAAGTATTCATCTTTTAACACAACAAAAATACATTTATCATCATCATTTATAAATATGCACAACGAATAATCTTCTTTAATGGGAGGGGCAACTCCCTGGTTAGAGTCTACCCAAATCATAATAATAACAATCTTTTACAAGTATTTTACATACATAGCCTTTGCCAGGAAACCCCAAGTTTCGCCTTGAAAATCTGTCCAAAACACATCAACTTGGCCTAACCATTCAGCAGTGCCCAAGTCTATCGTTCATGGTGGCTCACGCCTATCATGCAACTCGCCCTCAGTTCATTCACCGTTTGTTTAGCTCCTTCAGCATATAGAAATGATGTATGGGATTTGATTGAGAATTTTTTTGAAGCTTTTAACATTCAATTTATTCCAAGAAATGAGAATAGATTAGCAGATTCATTGGTTGTGGTTGCTAGTACTTTCAAGCCTCCTATTAATCCAAGACTAAGATATGAGGCAAGGATGAGACACAAACCCTCTGTTCCTGATAATGTTAAAAATTGGAAAGATTTTGAAGATGATTAGCAGATTAAAGAATTTTTTACTATAGTTGAGGAGTTTCAAGGCACAAAAAATGATTAGGATAAAGAAGAAACAACAAAAGTTGCAGAAATCAGTGGTTTAAAAGATTCAATAGCTAATCAGAAAATTTTCCAATTGAAGGATAATATTTTGCGAGAGGGACTTGTTCCCCTTGAAAGGCTTTCTAACCGCAATGATGTGGTTGTTTACTCAAGGAAGGTTTCACAGGATGAACACATTCAGGATCACAACATTGGAACTCAGGAGAAACTCAGAATGAATTGTTTATTCAAGATTCATTGGTAGAATTGTTCTAGATTAAGAACTCAAATGCTAACCTGGTACCATTGGAAGATTGACTTCACCTGATGGAGATCAATCATGTACATATGTAGGAACATGTACATAAATAAGCTTAGGTGTTGAGCATTTGGTTTCTGGTTTCAGTTCTTCAGTTTAATCTTAGTTGATGAATAAGGGTGACTTTCCAATTGGTTTGCAGAGGTTTCAGACTTCAGGAATGTTAAATTTCAGTTTGTCAAATTTCAGGGTTTTCACATTTTTGGACTCCATGCCCAACTAAGCCTACTAATATATGATTCTCAATATTTTTCTATCAAAGCACAAGAATCCTATCACTTTAGATATTGCCGTGGGTTCACTGTACAAATTTTTACACAATTAAGTTTGGCGAAGCAATGTATGACTCCATGCCTAAGGAGAAGGCACTAATCTGTGGTTCTTAGTGCTTCTCTGGAAAAAGCACTATCCCCAAGTGGAGCCAGATGTTGTAGCTTATATTGTGTTTAAGCTTATTTATCACTTTTATCACAATCTGTGGTCTAAAAATCACTACAGGGGTTCAACCTTAATGAAACTCCCTTATTTTCTTTACCTCCATAGAGTCTAATGGAAATGAAGTATTTTGTTTATTATATATCGAAATTGCAAAATAAAGAAGTGTAAAAGAATCAGCCCCGGTGTAGCCAAGGTCGCTATACAAACAAAATCACTGTATAAATGGTTATATGGAGCTAGACCTGATATATATATATCTATATATATATGTGTGTGTGTGTGTGTGTGTTAGCGATGCAGTTAATTGCAATTGCAAAAAATCTAATGGGCATTTATGTTATCACCACAGAATCACCGATTGCAATTTGCGACGATGGGCCAGACCCAAAGAACTATGTGTTGCATTTTAGAAGTCCCAATGGGTCTGCAAAGCGTCTTTGCATATGTGTTGGTTCCTTTGCCAATTGCGATGAGTGATGGAAAATCTGGACCCGAAAATATATGCATTACGTTTTATAATGCCGGTGGGTCCGCGATATTGCATAACGCTTTATGTATATGTATATGGTTATGCTGATTATGATTTGTGACAGGTTGGGCCCAATATGGTATATATTATGTTTAATTCTTCCAGCACATCCGTTATGTTGCATGTCATTAAGTTTTGTATTGATATATCAATTGAAGGCGCCAATTGCGATTTGCGATACGAAGTCAATGGAGTATTGAATGGGAGGATCCAATGGATTTATGAAGCATAATTAATTCTTTTTGAGTTCCATAATAATCAAAGGTTGTGGGAAAAATTAGAGTTAGAGGCAAATTCAAAGGAATGTAATTAGTGCGGTTCAATTGTGTTTTGGCCAATTAAAGTCAAACACTATTTATTATGGTTAAAGCAGATTAATAATTATTAAATCATCTACAAAAGAATTCAAGAGCCGATTAATAGAGCCGAAAAGCCAGCAGCCATTGTCATGTTCAGTTATTTTCAGTTATTTTATGTTCTTTGAGATGTCTTTACCCTCTATGTAATATTTTGTAATAATTCTTACCTGAGATAGTTAGAGAAACCGTTTTAATAGTTTGACAGTTTTAGAGATTAGCAATTGTTTCACAATGTATAAAAAGAGGAAAATTTATAGAGAAGGGGGGTTCGAATTTTAGAGAATCTGGAGAGTAAGCCACTGTATTCTTTATATAGTTGTTGATTAATGAAAGAATTAGAGGTTTCCATGAATTGTTGGGTATAATTTTGTAACTTCTTTGTCATGTGTCATCTTATGTTTTCTCCTTTCAAGTATACTAATGAAGTTGTAGGTCTTTATTTTCTTATGTAGATAAAGTTAAAATTTGTTAAAAGAACACTCTTATACTTGAAGTTTTCCTCTTCCTTTCTAAGCTATAGATAATACTTTCTATGTAAGGCAACATATTATCTTTAACTTCTCCAATGGTCGCAAATAATAGTTTTTGTGTCAAGCAGCATATTGTCTATCATTCAGTTCTCATTTTCATAATTCTTCTAAGTGACAGATAATAGGTTTTGTGTTAAGAAGCATATTATCATAAACTTCTCCTTCAAGCTTTCTTCATTCATCATTTATATCTAGCAACAAATGGCATTATGAGATTTTCCGGTCACATATGTATTAAGGGTTAAAGACCAAGTTTTCCAGGTCCTTCATTTAAGAATACAACAAACAACAAAGTGACAAGTAAGTGACAACAAACAATAATCATTAATGCCTTAAGCACAATTTATCCACAACCGGGAAATTGGTTTCTTAAGGTGCAACAATTAATTGGCAACACTACCGGGGAGAGATGATAAGAACACTTTTCCTTGGGATTTTCAATATTTTCCTCTGGTTGTTTAGTGAGGAGGAAATACTTGGCTATTTTGGATCAAAGCAATAACTTTGGCTTCAAGAAGACCCCATACAAGATCAAACACTTCAGAATAGAAGGTTCAAGCCCTTTCAGATCCTAAAAGGCTAGTTTCTAGGAGGGTTGGAAAGTCTAAGATCCGAATTACGCCAATTCCTACATTGTCTGCATCAGGCAACAACTTATCAAAACATTCATCTGATAAAGAGTCATCTTTTTCATCATCTTTATTTCAAGAACCTAACTATCAAGAGAAATCTTTAGATTCTATTACTTTACCTACTATAATTATTCAACCTAAACCAATAACCACATTACCACCTCTGCATACTCCATTTACTTCTCAGTCAGTTTCCACATCTGTTGGTAATCAAGGTTCAATAAACATGGCAATACCTGCATTCTTGATGAATAGTTATGCACCCCTTCAACTACCACAACCGTTTAATTAAATGCCACAGGATTACCTCACAACTCTTCCTCGTTTTACAGGCGAATATGAACAAGTAGCAAAGAATCATGTATCAATATTTTTCAATTTTGAAGACAGCCTAAACATTGAATGTTTAGATGTTATTCTAAGACTTTTTGTTCAGTCCTTTGATGGAGAAGCAAGGAAATGGTTTAAAGGACTTCGTAATAATTCTATTCCTTCTTGGGAAAAGATGGAAGAATTATTCATCTAGAAATGGGGAGAAAAATGAGACCATGGGTATTCATGAACAAAGTTTAATGCCATAAAGAAGAAGTCTGATAAAACTGTAGTCGAATTCGTTAGAAGGTTTAACGAATTGTACAATAGTCTTCCAGTGGAGATTAAGCCTCCTCCTGCTGGTGAAAAAATAACTTTTGCAAGTGCTTTTGAATCAAATTTTGGATTCACATTAAGGGAAAGAACATCTCTAACCCTTGATCAGATCCAAACAGATGCATTAGAGATAGAAGGGAATTTGGTGGCTGTAGGAAAAGCACCAGAAACATAACCTATCCAGGACAAGGGAAAGGCAAAGATAGAATCCTCTCAAAGTCAAGCATTGGAGGATATGTGTACTGTAATTAAAACTTTGTCAGATAAGTTAAATAAGTTAGAGTTAGAAAATAAAAATTCTCATAAGCAAACACAGTATCATAAGAGCTTTAATCCCCAATACAGAAGACAACCTTTGCAGATTTTGCAAAGAGCAAGAAATGATCAAGATCAGATTCAAGCACCATTATATATAGAGGCAGATCCTGTTGAAAAACAAGAACATCCTAAAGATAAAATTTCTACATTATATGCAATAGATGAAGATGAACTTGGTATCGAAGGAGAAGAGTATTTATATGATGAAACAAACGACATTCATGATGAAAATAAAATTGATGAATATTGGAAGCAATTCTCTGATTTTATGCAGGCTGAACTACATAAGAAATATGACTTGAGATCGAGGAAGAGATCAAGAAATCAAGAAAATGAAAGTGAGCAGCAAGTTTAAAATTCCTCACCAAAGGCAACTCCACAAGAATCTCAGTTTGCAAAATAATTGAATAAAGGAACGCAACAACTTAATGCAAATGGCAAGACATAGATGCTTCAAGGTGAGTCTTCTCAAGATCAAACTGGAAATATTCCTTTGGAGAAACTTGTTTCAATTCCTCAAGTAATTCTAGTCATGAAAAAGGGTGAAGATGAGAATGAAAGAACTGCTAAACAGGGTCACTTGTTTAGTCTTACTAAGGAGTTGGAAAAAGTAAGAATTCATGTCCCTATTGCAGAATTGACAAAAATACCTATTTATCAAAAGGAGATTGTTGAGTTTCTTAATCTGAAAGAAAATGAGATTATAAATGACACTGTAAATCTACAGGAAGACAAACTAGTAGTGGTTTTTGGTCCACATGTAGAGGAGGTAGACCCTTCAATACCTTCTTTTTATATTTCCTTCTTGGTCCATGACTTCATCTTACATAATTGCATGTTTGATTCAGTTGCTTCACACAATCTTATGCATTTGTCAATAATGAACCAAATAAATATACAAGTTACCAAACCCTATAGGGACTTGTATTCTTTCGATTCAAACAAAGTCAAGTGTCGTGGGGTCATTAAGGATCTGGTAGTGTCACTAGCTCAAATTCCAACTAGAAGCTTGGTCATGGATGTAGTAGTAACATATATCCCTGCTAGATTTGGAATGCTTCTATCTAGGTCCTGGGGGGCTATATTGGGTGGTGTTTTGAAACTAGATTTTAGATACCGACTTTTGGTGGGGAAGACAGGAGATTGTACAAAGAAACTAGATTTGTAAAAACAATTACAGAAAATGGAGCAGGTGATTCACCTGTATATAGCCAAGAGAAGGATGACTTTTCTTGTTTCATGCTACATGATAATGCAGAGCTAGTCGAAGATAATCAGAAGCAACTTGCTTCAGCCAATGTAATTACAACGCTGCACACTGGAGGAGTCTGGAAATTCTTCTTTGATGGAGCTTATTCCAAGGAAGGAACAGGTGCTGGTTTTCTTCTAGTTGTTCCCGGAGGTAATGTGTTCCCTTGTTCCTTTAAATTAGAGTTTGAGGAAACAAACAATGTGGTTGAATATGAGTCCTTGATTATTGCTCTATAAACAACTAAACAGATGGGAGTTAAGTAAATTTCTTCTTTTGGATATTTATAGTTGATTATTAAGAAAATAAAAGATCATTTTCAAACAAAGAACCCTAGGGTTAGGGCATACAGAAATGAGGTATGAGATTTGATTGAGAATTTTTTGGAGCTTTTAACAGTCAATTTATTCCAAGAAATGAGAATAGATTAGTAGATTCATTGGTTGTGGCTGCTAGTACTTTCAAGCATCCTATTAATGCAAGACTAAGATATGAGGTAGGGATGAGACACAGACCCTCTGTTCCTAATAATGTTAAAAATTGGCAAGCTTTTGAAGATTATTAGTAGATTAAAGAATTTTTTACTATAGTTGAGGAGTTTTAGGGCATAGAAATTGATAGGATAAAGAAGAAACAACAAAAGTTGCAGAAATCAGTGCTTTAAAATATTCAATAGCTAATCAGAAGATTTTTCAATTGAAGGATAATATTTTGCCAAAGGTACTTGTTCCCCATGAAAGGATTTCTAACCCCAATGATGTGGTTGTTGACTCAGGGAAGGTTTCACAGGATGAACACATTCAGGATCACAACATTGGAACTCAGGAGAAACTTAGTATCAATTGTTTTTTCAAGATTCACTGGTGGAATGGTTCTATATTAAGCACTCAAATGCTAACCTGGTATCATTGGAAGATTGACTTCACCTGATCGAGATCAATCATGTATATATATATAGGAATTTGTACATAAATAAGATCAGGTGTTGAGCATTTCATTTCCAGTTGCAGTTCTTCAGTTTAATATTAGTTGATGAATAAGGCTGACTTTCTGATTGGTTTGTAGAGGTTTTAGACTTCAGGTATGTTAAATTTCAGTTTGTCAAATTTGAGGGTTTTCATAGTTTTGGACTCCTTGCCCAACTAAGGCTATTGATTTACGATTCTCAATATCTTGCTATCAAAGCACAAGCATCCTATCACTGCAGATATTGGTGTGGGTTCACTGTACAAAATTTACATAGTTAACTTTGGCGAAGAAATGTATGACTCCATGCCCGAGGATAAGGCATTGGTCTGCGGTTCTTAGTGCTTTTGTGGAAAAAGCACTATCCCCAGGTGGAGCCAGATGTTGTAGCTTATATTGTGTTTAAGCTTATTTATCACTTTTATCACAATGTGTGGTCTAAAAATCACTGCAGGGGTTCAACCTTAATGAAGCTCCCTTATTTTCTTTACATCCTCAAAGTCTAAGGGAAATGAAGTATTTTGTTTATTATATATTGAAATCGAAAAAGAAATAAGTGTAAAAGAATCGGCCCCGGTGTAGCCAAGGTCGCTATACGAACAAACCAGATCACTATATAAATGGTTATATGGAGCCAAACCCGATATGTGTGTGTGTGTGTGTGTGTGTGTTAGCAATGAAGTTAATCGCAATTGCAAAAAATGTAATGGGAATTTATGTTATCACCATGGAATCACTGGTTGTGATTTACGATGATGGGTTGGACCTGAAGAACTATATGTTGCATTTTATAAGTCTCGGTCGGTTTGCAATGCGTCTTTGCATATGTGTTGACTCCTTTGCTGATTGGGATGAGTGATGGAAAATCTGGACCTGAAATTATATGCGTTATGTTTTATAATGCTAGCGGGTCCACAATATCGCATATCAATTTATGTATACGTATATGGTTATGCCGATTACGATTTACAATAGACCAAACCAGATATGATATATATTATTTTTAATTCTTCTGACATGTCTGTTATGTCGAATGTTGTCAAGTTTGGTATTGATATATCAATTGAAGGCACCGATTGTGATTTGCAATACTAATTGGATTATTGAACGGGTGGATCTGATGGATTTATGAAGTAGAATTAATTCGTTTTGAGTTCCATAATAATCAAAGGTTACGGTAAAAATCAGTGTTAGAGGAAAATTCAAAGGAAGGTAATTACTACGGTTCAATTGCATTTTGGCCAATTACAGTGCAACCGATACATGTGTAAGCCCAAATTTATGCACAAGTCAAAGTCAAACATTGTTTATTATGGTTAAAGTGAATTAATCATTATTAAAGCATCTACAAAAGAATTCAAGAGCCGATTAACAGAGCCGAAAAGCCAGCAGTCATTGTCATGTCCAATTATTTTCTGTTATTTTATTTTCTTTGAGATGTCTTTACCCTATGTGTAATATTTTGTAATAATTCTTACTTCAGATAGTTAGAGAAAATGTTTTAGTAGTTTTACAGTTTCAGAGATCAACAACTGTTTCACAATGTATAAAAGGAGGAAAACATATAGAGAATTGGGGTTTGAATTTTGGAGAACCTGGAGACTAAGCTACTGTATTCCTGATATAGTTGTTGATTAATGAAAGAATCAGAAGTTTTCACAAATTGTTAGGTATAATTTTGTAACTTCTCTGTCATGTGTCATCTTATGTTTTCTTCCTTCAAGTAGAGTAATGAAGTTGCAGGTCTTTATTTCCTTATGTAGGTAAAGTTAAAATCCCTTAAAAGAGTGCTCCTATACTTGAAGTTTTCATCTTCCTTTCTAAGTTTTAGATAATACTTTTTGTGTAAGGTAGCATATTATCTTCAACTTCTCCAAGGGTTGCAGATAATAGTTTCTGTGTCAAGCAGCATATTTTCTATGATTCAGTTCTCATTTTCATAATTCTTCTAAGTGACAGGTTCTGTGTTAAGCAACATATTATCTTAAACTTCTCCTTCAAGCTTTCTTCATTCATAATTAATATCTAGGAACAAAGGACATTCTGATATTTTCAGGTTACATATGTATTAAGGGTTAAAGACAAACTTTTCCAGGTCCTTCATTTAAGAATACAACAAACAATAAAGTGACAAATAAGTGACAACAAACAATAATCATTAATGTCTTAAGCACAAATTCTCCATAGCCAGGAAATTGCTTTCTTAAGGTACAACATGCTCATTCATAAATTTGTTCAGACTTTGTTTGCCCATTCGAACTATTCAGAACTTCGTTCAGACTTCGTTTGCCTGCTTGACCCATTCAAAACTCTGTTCAGACTTTGCTCGTTCGTTCAACCTATTCAAAACTTTGTTCATCCATTGGACTTATTTAGAACTTTATTTGAACTTCTTTTGCCTTCCCAACCCATTCAAAAATTCATTCAAACTTCATTCACCCATTCAACCCATTCAAAACTTCATTTATATTTCATTTAGACATGCCCCTCCTACAGCTTGCTCATGGGCATGGACACCCCACCTGCAGCATGACCGCCCAGAATGCACCCAAAACTTTCATTTTTTGTTTCCTTAGCTCAGTCCTACGACTCTCGGTCCTCCTGCACCTCACCCTCTTCATTTGTTCATCCAAATACTTAGACCCATGCCTTATTCTTGAACTTTCATATTAAGAAAAACTTTGGCACAATGTGGTGTTGGACTATGGTTGGCCATGGTTGTATTTCATATTGAGACCACCTTTCTTATAATGGTACCTTGGATGATGGTTGAGCATGGATGGCCATTGTTGTCACAATGTGATGTTGGAGTAAAGGAGTGATAAACCTAAGGGATATGAACCCTTAGATTGATAAATCCAAACGATTAATATTATAAACTAAAGGGATTAATTATAAAACCCCATGGTATTATAAACGTAAGGGAATAATATTAAACCCAAGGAATTAATATTATAAACCGAAGGTATATAAACCCAAAGATAAATATTATAAACCCAAATGAATAATAAACCTAAGGATTCATACTAAAAACCCAAGGGATTATAAGCCGAAGGGAATAATATTAAATATAAGGGATAAATATTATAAATCCTAAAATAAACATGGTAGATCATGGTTGGCTATGGTTGATTATCATATTCACGCAATCTTTGTCATAATGCAACATTGGATTATGGTTGGCGATTATTGATTTACACATTAAGACAACCTTTGGCACAATGTGACATTGGACAATGGTTGGCCATGGTTGACCACGGTTGATTTTGATATTGAGACAATCTTTTTGACATTGCGATGATGGACCATGGTTGACCATGGCTGATTTTGATATTGAGACAATCTTTCTCACATTGCAATGCTATACCATGGTTAACCGTGGATTACCATGATTGTCATAATGTGACATTGAACAAAGGGATTGATAAACCCAAGGGATATGAACCCTTAGATTGACAAACATAAGGGATTATTTCTAAAAATCCAAGGCATTATAAACGTAGGGGAACAATCTTAACCCCAAGGGATTAATATTATAAACCCAATGTATATAAACCCTAATACAAATATTATAAACCCAAGGGATTAATACTAAAACTCAAGGGATAAATATTATAAACCCAAGGTATATAAACCATAAAATAAATATTATAAACCCTAAAATAAGCATGGTTGACCATGGTTGACCCAGTTGATTGTCATATTGAAAAAATCTTTGTCACAATGCGAAGTTGGACAATGGTTCACCATGATTGATTTTCATATTAAGAAAATGTTTGGCACAAGGCAACATTGGAGAATTGTTGGTCATGGTTGAACATGATTGGTTTTCATAATGAGACAATATTTCTTAGAATGCAATGTTGGACCATGGTTGACCATGACTGATTTTTATATTGACACAATCTTTGTCACAATGTGATTTTGGACTATGGTTGACAATGCTTGATTTTCCTATTGTGAAATATTTTGGGAAAATTTAGCATTGGACAAAGGTTGATCATGGTTGATATTATTATTTTAATCATCTTTGTCACAATGTGACGTTGGACCATGGTTGACCATGGTTGTCGTAATATAACATTGGAGAAACAGACAATTTTTCGTCACAATGTGACTATAGTTATATACCATGCTTGACCATGATTGACCATGGTTTATTTACATATTGAGACAATATTTGACAAAATACAACATTGGAACATGGTGGACCATGGATAATTTTCATACTAAGGCAACACTTGCATAATTCAACATTGATTGGTTTTCACATTGACAAAATCTTTGTCACAATACGATGTTGGTCCATGGTTGACCATGATTATAAATCCAATGGAATTTTATTAAACCCAAATATTAATATTATAAACCCTATGAATAATATTATAACCTAGGAATATGACCCTTCAATTAATAAACCCAAGGAATTGATACTATAAAAGCAAGGGAATAACAAATTCAAATGATTGATTATGAAACCCTAAGGTATTATAAACCCAAGCGAATAATATTAAACCTAAGGGATTAATATTTAACCCAAGGGATTCATATTATAAACACAAGGTATATAAGCCCTAAGATAAATATTATAAACCTTAAAATAAACATGGTTGACTATAGTTGACAATGGTTCCTTATCATATTGAGACAATATTTGTCACAAAGCGACATTAGACCATGGTTGATCATGGTCCAAAATAATTTATTTTGATATCGAGACAATATTTGTCACATTACAATATTGGACCATCGTTGATTTTCATAATGAGAATATTTGTCATTGACATTGGAAAATACTTGACCATGGTTGACCATGATAATAATCCCATGGGATTTATATTAAACACAAGGATTTATATTATAAACCCTATTAATAATATTACACTCTAGGAAAATGAACTCTTGGAAACCTAAATCCAAGGCATTGAATAATATTATAAACCTTAGGAATAATATTACACCCTAGGAATATGAACCATTAGATTGATAAACCCAAGGGATTGATATTATAAACCTAAGGGAATAATTCTAAAATCCCAAGGTATCATAAACCTAAGGGAATACTATTAAACCTAATGCATTAATATTATAAACCCAAGGTATATAAACTCTAAGATCAATACTATAAACCCAAGAGAATAATAAACCCAAGAAAATAATAAACCTAAAGGATTAATACTAAAAACCCCAGAGATTATATATCATTTATTTAATCTTTTAATTTCATGTTATTTTATAATTTTCTTATAGTAAATGGATAAATTTTTTATATTATTTTTGAGTGTTTACTAAATCATGAATTTTTAATAATATATATATATATATATATATATATATAACCTAAAATACACCCGTGTATATATTTAATTTATTCAACTATTTTCTTTTAATATTTTATTGTAACAATATGTATCTTCGTTTTATTGAAATATCTCAAATCAACTCATTCCAGTGTACAAAAACACCTTACACTTTTAAATTTTAATATAATAAATAAAATAATATTTATAATTATATTATATATATATATATAATATATATATATATATATAATAATTATTAAATTTTAATTAATCCATAAAATAATAATTGTATTGTGATATTTTTTTTAGACTTTAATAATATAGTAATTTTATTAATACGCGACATGTTCTTAACATTAATCATAGTTGGTCTGGTTCTTTTTCTTTCGTTAACTACTCTGAAAAAAATTAAACAACACATTTGCATTGAAAACTCCATAGTTAAGCAAAAAATATGCAAACTCAGAATGGGAGGTTGCAACAACAGAGCAACAAGATACTATATCATTTGATGTATTGCCCCAAGTAGACCATGTAGCATAATAGATGTCATTGTTGTGAAATATCATAGTACATAGTCTTTTTTTGTGTTTCTCATTTACGAAAATATGTGCATGATATGTCTAATGTCATTAACTGAAATTTGGTGCAAGTAGAGAATGATGGATATTTTATAACAAGTCCCTTGTGCATTCTCAATCGAAGGGATAGCAAGCTTTGAAGTCGAGTCATCGTGCAAGTTAAAGTCTTGTGGAAGCATTTTAACTATGAAGAGGCTACTTAGGAGATGGGGGATGAAATTAGGGTAGCATATCCATCTATGTTCTAGGTTCAAGGGTCTAAAATGAATACTGATGATGGTTTTGAATTTGAGGGGTGCGGGGGGTGGGGGGGGGGAATGTAATGCCCAAAAACTTTTATTTCTTAAATCACTTTGAACTATTATTTTAAATTAAGGCACCTCAACTAGTGGTAGATATTTTAATAAATATTTCAGAACAATTGATTTAAATAATAATAAATAAACATATATCGATTGATGAGTGATGTTAATGAATATGGGTTGTAATTTTGAACAAGATATTCCCCTTGACTAATGACAAATTGTGAAAGAAAAATAGCATGTCCAAAAACCATGATTGCCTAGAAAGGAAATTTGTATGGGGAAAAGAACAAAGATTGAAGGCCACAGAATAAAATGTGGAGAAAACTTGATGGTGGAACAAGTACTATGGAATAAATAAATGTTAGTGGGATGTTTTTTACATCCTCTGAGGCTAGGAGAGGTTAAGGGCAACTGGAGAATTACTTTAGGAGTGAGGAATGAGTCCGAAGCTAGAAGAACACAAGTAGATTTGTTAGGCTGGGATTGCAATTGCGAATTTCACAATTTATTGTTGAAAATTAAATTTTCAGACTAACAATGGGAGAGAGGAGGAAGAAACTTCTACAAGATTGCAACCCAAGCTTGGGATTGTCTTAGTAAAAATATTTGGCCTACGGACCGACTACAAACAAGTGAAACTTCCCTCACCAATCTGTCTTGTCCATCTAGTTGCAGGTTCATTTAAACCTTGATCCATGTGTTGCAAGTAGTGTCACTAATTAAGAAGAATGATTTCCATCGATGTTATGATACTATTTGATTTGATAGTCTAGTATGGATGTTACTATTGTTTCAAAAAAAATAGATGGATTGTGAAAATTTTAGGCTTATATGTCAAATGGGTTGAGCTATTTTGGAACTATAATTAAATATGGATAAATTTCATTTATGAATTTAGTCATCAGTCATGAGTTCTTTAGAACTAAAATCATAATGAAAAGGTGGTAGGGCCATCCACCAAACACACACATATTTATATATACCTAAATTTCAATATAGTAATAGTCAACCAAAGGGTTCAACGAGAATAATAATACACACATATGTGGTGGTGAAAGTGGATCAGTTTCCATGCATTAAGGAACTACACCAATGTACCAAAAAGAAAGGTATTTCTTGGAAAATTGTAATATCAATTCATCCCTAATGACAACCCTAGACAAGAATGAAAAATCCATTTCCTTTACATTAAAAGTAGTTCAATAAAACAATCTCCTAGACTTGACAAAGCAGAATGGGCAATGACCTAATAGAAAAAATCGAATATTAAATTATAGTGGGATTAAATGTCTAACCAGAGTGCTAGTTAAATTACTTGTATATAATGTGACCTCTCAGATTCAAACACCTACTACAGAGTTTTCCCTCTCAATGGCATTATAATAGGTGTAACCAGGATAAAGTTAAATATAAACAAAATAAAGTTTCTTGTAGGAAATAGACTAGACCATGCAAGTACCCCAACAATAAAAAAAAAATAGGGGTCTCAAAGAACACCCATTAAAGGGATATATAACCCTTCATATGAGTGTTTTCATTAAGGCATGTCACCTCATTAAATATGCCTCGTCAAACACTAAGGAACAAGATGATGAGGATGATTTCGCTAAGCCACTGTCCATGTAAGCCATGCACCATATGTCCCACTATAACTTAGCATTCAAGAAAGAAGAAACAATACATGCAATGTAGGAAGATGTAGCTGGGGCTACTAGGAAATAACTAAATCATTGATGTGATCAACCTTAGGAGGGTCGAAAGCCCGAAATAAGAGCTTAAAAATCAAAGATGTAGAGAACCATAATTGTTTTGTACTCGAAATAAAATTACTGAAGATACATACCACTACAACACTTTACTTTTCATATCATACATCTCATGCGTTCCAATTTTTGTGAATAGAAATAAAAATATGTCGAGGAGGAATCATGGGACCAAGGAGTCTTGATGCCACCACATTCACTGTCGAAAGGGCTCGCAGTGGACTGAAAAATAAATATCCATAGAGAGTATTTTCAAATGAAACAAACTCTTCCATAATCAAGATAAAATTTAATAAAACTACAAGTTTGTAGAATGGGGGGTTCTACAATCAGTATCGTCTCCCACTATCTTATTACTACAATGAGGGTTGGAAAATCAGTCACCTTCAAGAAATGAACTAATGTCAACAATGCAAACCAAGGCTAACCAATTAGTCACATGGAACAAGGAGTGAAAATGGTGATCTTCCTATCATCGTGCCAAGGGGAAAAAAATCGAGAGGAGGTCCACAGGACAACATACCTATTTCCTTGGCTTGTAGCATAATATTGGTAGGCTCCTATGACCAAATGGTAAATCCTCCTACCCAGACCATTAAAAGTGATTAGAACCTCAAGAGAATAAAATAGGAAATAAATAAAGATTTAATATTTAAATGAGAAACAACTGAATCAGTTACCTATAATGATGACCCATCTCCTCAAAATTCCACATAGGGCAAGTATTTTTATCCAAACACATATTTCATGAAAGAAAGAAAATAGCAAGTGTAATTTTTACTAACATCACTCATATTTAGGAATGTAGAAGGGGGAGAGGAAGAAAATATTTAAGGCTTACAAGAATAATTCACAAAACCAAATACAAAGCCAAATGTAAGAAATACAAGCCACAATCCTATAAGATATTACTGAGACCACTTGCATAAGTCATAGATAGAAAATATTCGTAAAGCCAAAAGTCGAGAAGGTCAATCTGAAATCACAGGAAGGAATCACAAAAACTAAATAAGACATACCCAAATCTGAGAAAGACATAGAAATGACAATACAACCCCGAACCGTAACTCTATAAGGTGTTTGAACTAAACTCCTGCCAGTCAACATGTACCCCAAATTCCCTCTCTAAGCCTATGCATCAACATTAGTCGAATGGATGTTAATGAAAAATATGATAAACAAACATGTAAGAGTATAGAGAGGATCATCATTGATTCCCTATCCAATGTCCCTCACCATAACTGGACACATGAATAAGCCTAGGGTTCGTTCGTGCCACCGTGACAGGAAACACGTAGACAATTCCTAGAATGTGGAAACTTATCTGGATAAACCATGGTTAAAACCATATATGTAGGGTGGGTTTCCTATACAACTGATATGAAAAATTTCCATAGGGTAACATGATCATTAATCCAAGTTGGCACAAGAAGTAAGACAATGAGGTAGTCATTCCAGCAGGGAATTACATCCTTGACATTAATAACGGTACCTTATAAATATGATTGATACCTAGGACCATGTCTCATTCTGGTTGGTCAAATCAACATGCATATAATATTTAGGAATGGAGAGACTAGGATAGTCTTGAAACTAACCTCTTCATCTGGTATGTCACGCCCTTATCCTGATGGTAGTCTTTCAACCGCACATAGGAAGGTGTGGCAACGCTACCTAATTTCTTTTCACCAATACTCTCGAATACAAACTATTCATAACATTCAACACTTAGCTATTTTTCTTCAATTACACTAAGAATTCATTTGTTAACACAACGGAAATATGTTAATCATCATAATTTATAAATATGCACAACGGATAATATTCTTTTAATGGGAGGGGAAACTCCCTGTTTGGACGTTGGCTTATGCTTGAACTTACTTGGTTGGATGTTTTCCTTTGCTCCTCCAACTCATCCACTATATATATGTCTCCACCAAGGAGTAAGGTGGGTGGGCCTGCCCATGCTGACCATGTATTTCGTACACCAAAATACCAAAGGTGACATCGGTTCACCCAACTCGTCACTTTGCACGTTGGCCCACTGACTGTTCAGTTTTTCGACACTTCCTATAAACTCGTCACACATTCCCATACTTAGTCAATTTTCCAATTTTCGGGTTTTCAAATATCTTGTTGGCTCATCAGAACTTGTCATCACAAATTTTCTCGAGCACATTTAACTGAACTCCCTGCTCATCTCACATGCTCAACTCATCACCTTTAACTGAGATTTTGCCACTGCTTTGTCTCACATTGTAAATGCCAACTCATGGGCGTGACATACTCCCCTGCTTTAAATGATTGTCGTCCTTGAAAAAATAATCATACAACATTGCAAAGTGTCTCTAGCTCCAACATCTGCAAAAATGTCCATGCTACCCATCTCTACTCCGCCATCGCACAAACCATCAAGGTTCTTGTCTACATGAATAGGAAAGTCTTATCAATCCATGATCATCAATCACATCAGCCTCAATCTCCACATGCTACCCCATTGGGGAAGGTTGGCCCCTCCAACTCAAGCTACATGTTATCATTGTAACATATATTGTGTCTGACCCCAAACGTAACATCATCACATGAGCTACTGCCATGATACTCCAACTCAACTCAAAGATCTCTCGGTACACTGCTACCACCATGACTCGAAGTAGTTTTGTAGCTTATCCAGCTATCATGCTTAACCCATCTGAATGCACCTGTTCATGCTATCATCAATCATTTCTCTCAGCATCTTTTCACAACATCAACTCGATCAAGAATCCATCCCATGTCCATCAAAATGTGAGTAAGCCATGCTCAGATCCATGAAGTAGTCTCCATCTTGTTTGTAGCATGTTGTTCATGATGTTGGTGTCAATGTGCTTCATTTCAATCAGTTGCATCTATCCAAACATCATCATCCATATACGTGGGTAAGATCCATCTCCTCCAAATGAAGAGATACCCTCATTAAACCAACTCTCAATGTGCCACCTCTAGGTCCATGAAGAAACCTCCATCACATATGTAATATGCCATACCTCAAGTCTGTCAAAGGAAAAGTATGCACCTATCTCATCATCCATGTGCATCCCATGGTCATAAATGAATCAACCACCATGTATCAAAAGAGTTTAAGTCTTGGCTCAACCCATGCCCAAAGTGTTGCCACTAAGGCATCAACATCGTTGCAACTCCATCAAATCCAAAGTGTCTTGTCTCGATCATCCCCATCAAGTCACTCACCCTAGATCACCCCATAAATATTTACAAAGGCATGCATCCCATAACACATCTTAGTCAAGTACACCTCTGACCTCAGCTCCTCAATGCATCAGATACTCCAAGACCACTACAGTATGAAGTCTCCAATTGTTGCAACTATCTCAAGTCATCATGAGCTCCATGAATCATCTCCATCCAATATCTTGGCACGCATACATATCTTGGCCCCAAAGGTCACTACAAGATTCCTCAACTCTCCATGTAGTAGGAATGCTCACATAGACTGCTGACAAATCCAACCAGTCCATGGCCTTATTGTACGAAAGTGCACAACATCTCCATTGTCTCATAAGTAAAATGTCTCCATGTCACATCAACAAATCCATTCGCAGAACATCACTACCTTGGCACTCCTCATTGGATGCCCATAAGTGACATGTCTACAAAACTGTACCTGCATAATTTCCATGCATAGTTTCCTCCATGCTCCATCTATCCAAATCGATGTCCATGACTCTAGCTACCCATGTTGTCTAGCTAAGTAGACCCATCCCAAAATTGATCATCTCATCCTACTTCTCAATCAAGTTTAGTACCCTTGGTAACTCAAACCATATATATCATCATGTAACATCACACAGGTTCCTTCCATCATCGCTCCCCCACTAAAGGTCCACAAGATTGCCTCTTGTTCTCAGCCATGAAGAAGTCCAACAAAGTATCATATCCTCGAAACTCAAGTGTGCCCTCTCTCCAATATGTCCATGAGTCACGTCGAGAACTTAGCTGGTTCTCCATATGTCTAAAGCATGACCCATTCTCTGTAATGATCATTATGTTCCTCCCTTGTCACGAGAATTTTCACCCCCTACCATAAGGTCACAAATTGCTTCAACAAGCCCTGCAACAATCAATGTTCCTTGCTTCTCTACACAAGGTCTCTTCATACACATCCATGGCAAGTTTGTCCATCGCATCGACAAATTATCTTTTCCCTTCACTACATATCGCCTATCCTCCAAAATCTATAATGAAACAGAAGTAAAAGTAGTACTTACTTTATCATTAGGCTCCTCCATGTGAGTGTCCTCATCCATCAATGTATGGAATATGTATGATCACGGTACAACTTGAGCAACTAGAAGTTCCTCACGTTCTTCCTACATCATTGTCACATCTGTAAAATCTTCATACATCATGACTTCCTCTCCTTCATCATCGCAATCTGCAGCTACATCCTGCTACATTGCCCAACCAAGTCGAAGAAGTTTGTCTTCAACATTTCCTTCTAGGACCTCAAGTTCATGTCAAATTCGTGGGTTCTCTTCCTTCATCAACTTCAACCTATATAAGGTAAGCATGAGCCTCCCTTGGAATTCTTTCAAACCTACCATGTCTTGTCCTTTAGCTTGACCCAAGTAGAATACTCCACCTCTACTAAACCTATCACGAAGTGTAATAGTAAAACTTCAATCTGCAAAACTCCATTATCTGAATCAATCTCTAATAACATATGTCATGAAGTGTAGTGTGATAAGCTTCTCTTCAAATATCCAATGGACTCTAATACCATCTATCATGCCCCTATCGTGGCGATAGTCTTTCAACCGCACATAGGCAGGTGTGGCACCGCTACCCAACTACTTTTCACCAATATTCTCGAGTACAAACTATGCCTATCCTTCAACACTTAGCTATTTTGCTTCAACTACACTAAGAATTCATCTTTTAACACAATAGAAATACATTTATCATCGTCATTTATAAATATTCATAATGGATAATCTTCGTTTAATGGGAGGGGAAACTCCCTACTTACTGTCTGCCCAAATCATAACAATAACAATCTTCACAAGTATTTTACATACACGACCTTTGCCAAGAAACCCCTAGTCCCACCTTGACAATCTGTTCAAAACACATCAACTCAGCATCCCCAGTCAATAGTGCCCAATTTTATCCTTTAGGGTGGCCCACGCCTATCATGAAGCTTGCCTTTGGTTCATTCAACTCATTTGGCCCGTTGGAAACTTCATTCAAACTTTGTTCACCCATTCAACCTGTTCAGAACTTCGTTCAAACTTTGTTTGCTCATTCGACCCATTCAAAACTTCGTTCAAACTTTGTTCACTAGTTCGACCCATTTAGAACTCCGTTCGCCATTCGACCCATATAGAAATTTGTTCAGACTTCTTTCACCCATTTGAACTGTTTAGAAATTCATTCAAACTTCATTCGCCTATTCAACCCATTCAGAACTTCATTCAAACTTCATTCAGATGTGCTGCTCCTACAACTTGCCCATGGGCAGGGTCACCCCACCTTCAGCATGCCTACCAAGAACACACCCGAAATCTTCATTTTTTGTTTCCTCAGCTTGATCCTGCGACCCTTGATCTTCCTACACCTCGCCCCCTTCGTTTGCTCGTCCTCCTTGCTCATCCAAGTACTTATACCTACGCCTTATGCTTAAACTTACTTGGTTGGATTATTGCCTTTGCTCCTCCAACTCATCAAATATATATATGTATCCACCAAGGAGTAAGGTGGGTCGACCTACCTAGGCTAACCATGTATTTCGTCCACCAAAATACCAAAGGTAGCGTCAGTTTACCCAAATCGTCACTCCGCACATCAGCCTATCGACTCGTTCAGTTTATTGATACTTCCTATAAACTCATCACACATTCCCATGCTTAGTTGATTTTCTGATTTTCAATTTTTTGACTCTCCTGTTGGCTCGTCGCAACTCGTTGTTGCACGTTTTCCTAGCAAGTTTAACTGAATTCCCCGCTTGTCATACATGCTCAATTTGCTGCCTTTAACCAAGATTTTTCCACTACCCCATCACACATCGCAAATGCCATCTCGTGTGTGTGACATGGTATACAAACCCTAAAAAAAATATGGTTGACCATATTTTACCATGGTTTATTTTCATATTGAGATAATGTTTGTCACAATGCAACATTTGACCATGTCTTATTTTCATATTGAGACAATCTTTGTCACAATGTAACATTTGACCATGGTTGATTTTCATATTGAGACAATCTTTGTCACAATCTGACATTGGACCTTGGATGCACATGGTTGACCATTATTATAAACCAAAAGGATTTATATAAAACCCTAAGATTGATATTATAAACCTTATGAATAATATTATACCCTAGGAACATGAACCCTTAGATTGATAAACCTAAGATATTGATATAATTAAAACCCAAGGGACTAATTCTAAAACCCTAAAGTATTATAAACCCAAGGTAAGAATATTAAACCTGAGGGATTAATATTAAAAAACCAAGGAATATAATCCTTAAGATAAATATTATAAACCTAAGGGATTGATACTAAAAATCCAAGGGATTATAAATCCACGGTATAGAAACCATAATATAAATATTATAAACCCTAAAATAAACATGGTTGACCATGGCTCGTCATTGTTGCTTTTTGTAGTGACACAATATTTGTCACAATGCTATATTTAACTATGATTGACCACGATTGATTTTCATATTAAGACAAGCTTTGGTACAATGTGGCATTAGACTATGGTTGGCCATGGTTGATTTTGATATTGAGACAACCTTTCTTACAATGCTACGTTGGATGATGGTTGAACATGAATGACCATTGTTGTCATAATGTGATGTTGGAATAAGGGATTGATAAATCTAAGGGATATGGACCCTTAGATTGATAAATCCAAAGGATTAATATTATAAACCGAAGGGATTAATTCTAAAACCAAAAGGTATTATAAACCTAAGGGATTAATATTAAATCAAAGGGATTAATATCATAAACTCAAGGTATATAAATGCTAAGATAAATATTATTAATCCGAATGAATAATAAACCTAAGGATTAATACTAAAGACCAAGGGATTATAAACCCAGGGGAATAATATTAAATATAAGGGATAAATAATATCAACCCAAGTGATATAAACCCTAAGATAAATATTATAAACCCTAAAATAAACATAGTAGACCATGGTTGGCGATGGTTGATTTTCATATTCACACAATCTTTGTCATAATGTGGCACTAGATTATGGTTGGAGATTATTGATTTACACATTAAGACAACCATTGGTACAATGCGACATTGGATAATGGTTGGCCATGGTTTACCATGGTTTATTTTTATATTGAGACAATCTTTCTCACATTGCGAGGTTGGACCATAGTTGACCATGAACGACCACGGTTGTCATAATGTGACATTCAGCCAAGGGATTCATCAACCCAGGGGATATGAAACCTTAGCTTGATAAACCCAAAGTATTATTCTAAAACTCCAAGGTATTATAAATGCAAGGGAATAATCTTAAGCCCAAGGGATTAATATTATAAATGCAAGGTATATAAACCCTAATTCAAATATTATAAACCCAAGGGAATAATATACCCAAGGGATAAATATTAAAAACCCAAGGTATATAAACCCTAACATAAATATTATAAACCCTAAAATAAACATGGTTGACCAAATTTGATTGTCATATTGAAAAGATCTTTGTTGACAATGTGAAGTTGGACTATGGAACACCATGATTGATTTTCATATTGAGAAAATATTTGGAACAAGGAGACGTTGGAGAATTGTTGTTCATGGTTGAACATGATTGGTTTTCATAATGAGACAATATTTCTTAGAATGCGACATTGGACCATGGTTGACCACGACTAATCCTTATATTGACACAATCTTTGTCACAATGTGATGTTGGACTATGGTTGACAATGATTTATTTTCTTATTGTGACAAATTTTGCGAAAATTTAATGTTGGACAAAGGTTGACCGTGGTCGATATTATTATTGTGATAATCTTTGTCACAATGCGATGTTGGACCATGGTTTACCATGGATGACCATGATTTTCGTAATATGATGTTGGAGAAATAGACAATTTTTGTCACAACGTGACCATAATTATATACCATGCTTCACCGTGATTGACCATGGCTGATTTACATATTGAGGCAATCTTTGACACAATATGACATTGTAACATGGTTGACCATGGCTAATTTTCATATTGAGGCAACCCTTGTCACAATTTCACATTGATTGGCTTCCATATTGACAAAATCTTTGTCACAATATGACATTGGACCATGGTTGACCATGATTATATCCCCAATGGATTTATATTAAACCCAAATATTAATATTATAAACCCTATTAATAATATTATAACCTCGGAATATGAACCCTTCGATTAATAAACCCAAGGAATTGATACTATAAAACCAAGGGAATAATAAACTGAAATGATTGATTCTGAAACCCTAAGGTATTATAAACCAAAGGGAATAATATTAAACCTAAGGGATTAGTAGTTAACCCAAGGGATTTATATAATAAACACAAGGTATATAAGCCCTAAGATCAATATTATAAACCTTAAAATAAACATGGTTGACTGTGGTTGGCAATGGTTCATTATCATATTAAGACAATCTTTGTCACAAAGCGACATTGGACCATGCTTGATCATGGTCCAACATAATTGATTTTGATATCGAGACAATATTTGCCTCATTGCAACATTGGGCCATCGCTTATTTTCATAATGAGAAAATGTTTGTCATTGACATTGGATGATGCTTGACCATGGTTGACCATGATAATAATCCTAGGGGATCTATGTTAAACCTAGGGATTCATATTATAAATGCTATTAATAATATTACACTCTAGGAAAATGAACTCTTAAAAACCTAAATCCAACACATTGAATAATATTATAAACCTTATCAATAATATTTCACCCTAGGAATATAAACCCTTAGATTGATAAACCCAAGGGATTGATATTATAAACCTAACGGAATAATTCTAAATCCCCAAGGTATTATAAACCCAAGGAAATAATACTTAACCCAATGCATTAATATTATAATCCCAAGGTATATAAACCCTAAGATAAATACAATAAATCCAAGAGAATAATAAACCCAAGGGAATAATAAACGTAAGCGATTAATTCTAAAAACCCCAGGAATTATATATTATTTATTTAATCATTTACTTTCATGTTATTTTCTAATTTTCTTATAGTAAATGGTTAAATTCTTTATATTATTTTTGTGAGTGTTTGATAAATCATGACACACACCCATATATATCCTAAAATACACACGTATATGTTTAATTTATTTAACTATTTTCTTTTAATATTTTATCGTAACAATATGTTACCTTCCTTTCTTAAAATATCTCAAATCAACTCATTCCAGTGTATAAAACACCATAAACTTTTAAAATTTTATAGTCAAAAAAAATATTATATATATATAATATTATATAATATTATATATATATAATATATATAATATTAAAATGTAAATTAATTAATCCATAAAATAATAGTTGTATTATGAGATTTTTTTTGGACTTCAATAATATAGTAATTTTATTAACACTCATCATGTTCTTAACATTAATCATATTTGGACTCGTTCTTTTGCTCTAGGTAACCACTTTGAAAAAAATTAAACACTACATTTGCATTGAAAACTCCATACTTACGCTAAAAAGATGAAAACAGAGAATGGGAGGTTGCAACAAGATAGCAACAAGTTATTGTGGACCATTTGATGTATTGGACCAAATAGACCATGTAGCATAATAGATGTCATTGTTGTGAAATATCATAGTACATAGTATTTTTTATGTTTCTCATTTACGAAAATATGTGCATCATATGTCTAATGTCATTAATTGAAATTTTGTACAAGTAGAGAAGGAAGGAGATTTTATAACAAAGCCCGTGTGCATTCTCAGTCGAAGGGGTACCAAGCTTCGAAGTCAAGTCATCGTGCAAGTTAAAGTGTTGTGGAAGCGTTATAACCGTGAAGGGGCTACTTAGGAGATGGAGGATGAAATTAGGGTAGCATATCCATCTATGTTCTATGTTCAACGGTCTAAAATCAACACTGATGATGGTTTTGAATATTGCGGGGGGGGCGAGGGAGAGGTGTAATGCCCCAAAATTTTTATTGAAAATCACTTTGAACTATTATTTTAAATTAAGGCACCTCAACTAGTGGTAGACATTTTATAAATATTGCAGAAAAAATTGATTTAAATAATAATAAATAAACATATATCGGTTGACTAGTGATGTTAATGAGTATGGGTTGTAATTTTGTAAAATATATTCCCCTTGATTAATGACAAACCGTCAAAGAAAAATAGCATGTCCAAGAACTATGATTGCCTAAAAAGGAAATTTGTATGGGCAAAAACAACAAAGATTAAAGGCCACATAATAAACTGCGGATATAACTTGATGGTTGAACAAGTACTATGGAATAAATAAATGTTAGTGGGATGTTTTATACATCCTGTGAGGCTAGGAGGGGTCAAGGTCAACTGGGAAATTACCTGAGGAATGAGGAATGAGTTTAAAGCTACAAGAGCACAAATAGATTTGTTAGGCTAGGATTGTATTTGTGAATTCCACCATTTATTGTTGAAATTAAATTTGCAGACTAGCAATGAGAAAGAGGAGGAAGAAACTTCTAGAAGATTGCGACCCAAGCTTGGGGGTGTCTTAATAAAAATATTTGGCCTATGGATCAACTACAAACAAGTGAAACTTCCCTCACCAATCTGTATTGACCATCTAGTTGCAAGTTCATTCAAACCTATATGCATGTGTTGCAAGTAGTGTCACTAATTAAGAAGAATGATTTCCATCGATGTTATGATACTATTTGATTTGATAGTTTAGTATGGATGTTACTATTTAAAAAAAGATAGATGGAATGTGAAAATTTTAGGCTTATATCTCAAACGAGTTGATTTATTTTGGAACTAACCTTAAATATGGATAAATTTCATTCATGAATTTGGTTATCAGTCATGAGTTCATTAGAACTAAAATAATAATGAAAAGGTGTTAGGGTCATCCACTACACACACACACACACATTTATATATACCTATCTTTTAATAGAATAATAGTAAACCAAAGCATTAAATGGGAACAATAATACATAAATATGTGGTGATGAAAGTGGATCACTTTACCTGCGTCAAGGAATTACACAAATGTACCAAAAATAAAGGTATTTCTTGGAAAATTGTAACATCAATTCATCGCAAATGACAAACATAGACAAGAATAAAAAAATCATTTCCTCTACATTACAAGTAGACCAATGAAACAATATCCTAGACTTCACGAAGTAGAATGCGCATTGAGATAATAGAAAAAATCGAATATTAAATTATAGTGGGAATAAATGTCTAACTAGAGTGCTAGTTAAATTACTAGAATAGAATGTGGCCTCTCAGATTCAAACCACTACTACAAACTTCTCCCTCTCAAAGGTATGATAATAGGTTTAACCAGGATAAATTTAAATATAAGCAAAATAAAGTTTCTTGTAAGAGCTAAACTAGACCATGCAAGTACCCCAATTAAAAAAATAGAAAATAAAAAAATTAGGGGTCTGAGAGGACACCCAATAAAGGGCTATATAGCTCTCATTAAATATGCCTCGTCAAACACTGAGGAACAAGATTGTGAGGACCATTTCACTAAGCCAATATCCATGCAAGCCATGCACCCTATGTCCCAAAATAACTTAGCATTCAAGAAAGAAGAAACAATACATGCAATGTAAGAAGATGTAGCTGGGGTTGCTAAGAAATAACTAAATCATTGATGCGATCAACCTCAGGAGGGTTGAAAACCCGAAATAAGAGCTTAAAAACCAAATATGTACAGAACCATAATTGTTTTGTACTTGAAATCAAATTACCAAAGATACATACAACTACAACAATTCACTTTTCATATCATACATCTCATGCGTTCCAGGTTTTGTGAATAGAAATAAAAATATGTCAAGGCGGAGTCATGGGATCAAGGAGTCTTGATGCCACCACATTCACTGTCGAAAGGGCTCACAGTGGACTTAAAAATAAATAACCACAGAGAGCCTTTCAAATTAAACAAAGTCTTGCATAATCAAGATAAAATTTAATAAAATTACAAATTTGTAGAACAAGGGGTCCTACAATCAGTACCATCTTCCACTGTCTTATTACTACAATAAAGGTTGGAAAATCAGTCGCCTTCAATAAATGAACTAATGTCGAAAATGAAAACCAAGGCCAAGAAATTAGTCAAATTTAACAAGTAAGCAATGAAAGTGGTGTTCCTCTTATCATCGTGCCAAAGGGAAAACAATCGAGAGGAGGTCCACAGGAAAACTTACCTCTTTCCTTGGGTTGTACCATAATAGGCTCTTGCATCAAATGGTAAATCCTCTTGCCCAGACCATTAAAAGTGATTAGAACCTCAAGAAAATAAAATACGAAATAAATAAAGATTTAATATTTAAATGAGACACAACTAAATCAATTACCTGCAATGATGACCCATCTTCTCAAAACTCCACATAGTGCAGGAATTTTTATCCAAACACGTATTTCATGAAACAAAGAAAATAGAAAGGGTAATTTTTACTATCACCACTCATAGTTAGGAATGTAGAAGGGGGAGAGGATGAAAATATTTGAGGCACACAAGAATAATTCACAGATCTAAATACAGAGCCAAAGGAAAGAAATACATGCCACAATCCTATAAGATATTATTGAGACCACTTAGATAAGCCATAGAAAGAAAAATTTCGTAGAGCCAAAAGTCAAGAATGTCAATCTAAAATCACAGGAAGGAGTCACAAAAACTAAACAAGACATACAAAAATTTGAGAAAGTCAGAGAAATAGAAATACAACCCCGAACTGTAACTCTATAAGGTTTCTGAACAAAACTCCCGCCAATCAAGGAGCCCAAATCTCTCTCCATATACCCCAAATTCCATATCTAAGCCTATGCATCAACATTAGTGGAATGGATATTGGTGAAAAATATGATAAACAGACAGGTAAGAGTATAAAAATGATCGTCATTGATTCCAAATTCAATTTCCCTCACCATAACTAGACACATGAATGAGCCTAGCATTCGTTCCTGCCACTGTCATGGGAAAAATGTAGACACTTCATAGAATGTGGAAGCTTATCAGGATAAACCCTGGTTGAAACCATGTATGTAGGGTGGGTTTCCTATACAACTGATATGAAACACTACCATAGGATAACATGATCAGTAATCCAAGTTGGCAAAAAATGTAAGACAATGAGGTAGTCATTCGAGTAGGAAATTACATCCTTGAAATTAACAATGGTTATAAATATGATTGATACCTATGGCTACCCCACCCCTCCCCCTACAACAATTTCATATAATGATGTTGCCCCCTGCTATGCCTTTGTGTGTAAATATTAAGTGTGGTTGGAGTATTGTCGCACCCAAAGACTTAAAGAATATGTAAATAGAAATGGAATTATTTTATAAGTGAATGTTTTTAAATTATGTTATAATTTTATTTGAGTTTCCAACATCTTTCTAGATATTGTAAGTTTTGGCGAGAATGTGATGGAAATTGGATAATCAACCCACATTAAGGTGGTATCTCCTTATATCAACAAAAAGAATAAAAATATTGAGAGGTTTAAGAGGTGGCACATCAATTACCCCAACAACCTTAGTAAATGTGTTTGATATACACTAATAAATGACATATTTCACTTTTTATACGCAAATTCATATATGGGAAGCACATCAACTGTAATATATCAACCACACTTAATAAAAATTTTCAAATCTACATTTAATGAATAAATGGTTAAATATTCTATTAAAAAGTGGCATGCCATGACATTTTTCACTTTTTATACACAAATTCATATATAAAAATCACATCACTTGTCATATATCAGCTATCAATCCGCTACAGTTAGTAAAAAATTTCAAATCTACATTTAATGAACAAATGGTTAAATATTCTATTAAAAAGTGGCATATTAGTTCGTCATTAGTTAGTGAATTGATCTAGATAAATCCCAAACAAGACTAAGTAAAGCACAAAGCAAGGGAAAAAAACGGAGTTTATTAGAGAATTCCTAGTAATTTAGTAAGTGTTTAACCTTTATATTATTAGCAGAGAAACGGATTTATGGCGCATCCATCATATGGATCAGGGACGAAGTCACTAACTCATTCATATGGGCTAGGGAATTAGCGTTCATTCATCATATGGGTGGTGTATTTATCGTGTACTTATCGTTCATCCATCACATGAGTGAGAAATTTATTGCTTACTTGACCTTAAAAATTTTTAAACCTAATATCCTTATGAATTAAGTATGTGAGAAAAAAATTTGATGTATATGATAAAGCGTATAGTTCAGTGCATTGTCAAGGTGTGTTTAGAAGATATGGTTACGAAACTTTCTATGGAAAGAATTAGACATTCCATATGCTTCTTTATGTAAAAGAGATAAAACATCCATTTTAAACATTCCAGTCACGGAAAAGGTTGATGAATTTATAAGCTTCTTTAAAGAAAAGGAACTACATGAACTTAATTTGTCCAAAGAATCTTACGGTTCATATGGTGGGTGAAGATATTAATTGATTCAAAATAAAATATTATTATTTTAAAAATATCTATATTAAATTTTATTTTTATTGATGTATTTTTCAATGAAATTAATATTTGTTATTTTATTATTTAGAAACATTTTAAGAATATAGTTTTTCAAAAAAAAATTAATTATAATAAATAATTAACTTTATTATATATTATATATATATATATAAATATATATATATATATATATATATAATTTAACAAAAATCATAAGCTTAATATTTTTTCTTTTAACTTGGTCGATTATTATAAAATTTAGTAATGGATAATAAAGATCAATTTTATAAAAAATGACACTTCAAAATTATACTTTTATTTTATCTTTGATGTATTAAATGCTTATATAATACGAATTGTTAGTACACTCATATGAGAAATAAACTTTATATACATGATCATTTAAATATTATTTTTTATTAACTTTGATGTACTAAATCCTTATATAGTACGAATATAGTGTTAGTACAGTCATGTTAATATAGTAGAATTAATACGTTTCTAGGTACGTGATCTTTGTAGATTCATTCATTTCAAAATTCTTGCTGCTCTCCCTTCCAGATTTGTTGACTACCTCAAAATGCAAGATGTTTTTCAATTGCCTTATGAGTCACATACCTGGGGAGAAATTTACTCTGTTGTTACAAAGACTCTAGTCAGCCTTTGTACCAGTTCAAGAGTTAATAAATCCTTAGAAAAACTGTCTAAACTACCAGATAGAAAATCTATCTGTAGCAAATATGGATTGACAGTTGATGATACATTGATTAAGAGAAGAAAGTCTAAGAAAAGGGCAA